>JAOTRC010000016.1:11321197-11335873 GCA_027497675.1 Cyprinella lutrensis | reverse complement strand
CGTCACATTGGCGCTGTTTGTTTAGTCACGAAGCGTTAAACGTCTGCATTTGGTGTGAACAGGCCTTTAGGGTGGAGGGTATTACATTTGAAAAAACAACGCTGCATCTGTGAAAAGTTTTAAACATTTTCTTATGGCAACAGCATGCTCATAACTAACTCTTCTCTTTAGTTACATTCATTTTCAAAGTAATGTAACTGATACTGGAGTCTGGGAAAGTCTTGCATTCGTAATTACCCCCAATGTCATCAACATTTCCCCACTGTGCTGGCACGAATTCCCAGCCATTTATTTCCTGTCCTTTTCATGCTGGAGGGAGGCTGGATTTAGGATGAAGGTCTTGGGAGTCACATGGACCAAAGTTTTTGATTGATGTCCAAAAGCCATTACTACACTTTTCTCAGGCGTGTAGACCAGAGTAGTGCTGAACTTTGATGCTGCTACTGAATGCAGCCGCGGTTCGTAGGTTGTTTTTAAATTGCGTTCATTTGTTTTGGTGAATGTGTCCGCTCCTTTAAACAAATCATGTCCCAAACTTCCTCCAGCCGGTGTCAGTTCGTTTAAACTTCTACAATTCTGAAGACTTTTTAAAGAATACCATCGAAATGACTGAGGAAAGCAAAGCCGAACATAGAGCCGAAAGTGGGAAAGATTTAGAGAAACAGCTTCGTTTGAGAGTTTGTGTTTTGAACGAACTTCTAAAGACCGAACGGGATTATGTCGGGACGCTGGAGTTTCTCTCGGTAAGTGCGACCTGGTTAATTGTTTCATTAGCTAATATATTATGATGTATATGTAGCCTAGAACTATACCATCTATACGGCTTAACACGCAACAAAGGTGAATGCTCCCGTTATAATCAAATAAACGTACAGGCTACTGCAAGCGCGCGCATCATCTGAGTTCAGAACTGCGCGTGAACATTCAGAGTTCGTGTTGAACGATGTGATGTTAAATATGGAAACTTGCAGTGTAGTCTATAGCCTACAGACGTAACAAATTGCAATTTACTAATTATGCAGTAATGTTCAGGTGGTCGACTCGACTGTAAGGTGATTAGTTTTGCGTGATAATCGTGTCCCACAACTCAATTTTACCATTTGCCTGTACTAGCACAGTAACAGGCTACACGTCAGTTATTCAAAATACTTGTTAAACACAGAACTACATTTTTTGTTTGGCAATATTGAGACGAAAGCGTGCGAGCAGCGCACTGTTGCTATGGATAGACGCATCAGTTTTAGCGTCTTTGGCTAAAGATGAATGTCACTGTTGAAACATTTATAGCCTATACTTATGTGCAAAGTATGTGCGTTTAAGGGGTTCATCATTTGGACGAGTGGTCAGACCCTCTGGACACCTGTAAAATTAGCAAAATTCTTGTTTTGTTGTCGCGTCGCTTGTTTACAGTGCAGATGGGCTGAACTGAACGCGTGTGTGTAGCCTAATGTGCTTGGACTTGGAGTGAATGAACAGAGGTCTGCTGCGGTGAACCTCAAAACCCAGACCGTGCCATGCCTGTCAATCCCGCTCATCGATTTGGTTTGAAGCTCTAACTAAGAAGAAAAGCCCAGAGTAATTTGTCTCAATTTAATGTGTGCTTCTTGTTTTTTCTGCATTGGAGGCTTCTCTCCAGTTACTGTTGACCCTCAGTCAATGTTTGGATTAACAGAGAAAAAAGTTTGTTGCTTAGAGGTTTTATACTGTAGCTCAGGAGACTAGCTCTCGGTTGCTTTTTTGTTTCTCCTAAAAACTAATATATAGAAACAAATGTTGACATAGTACTGTGTAAGCATACTGTAGACAGCATAGTTTGGATAATTTGATCTTGAAAGAATCTGATGAGAAATGTTTTCATGAGAACTCTGAGTTTTGGCAAAGTCCCTTTAAGACAAGTCATTTCACCTCGGTGGCCATCTTTGGAATGCCTCTTGGATTTGCAAGTGCATCTCCTATCTCTTTGAATTGGGAAACATCAAATTCTCCAAAAGTAATCACCAAGCTTTCGACTAAATTTAAAAAAATTGCCTGGACTTGAAAACACTGATTGGAACCAGATCTTAAGAAAACTTACACTCTTAAGAAAAATAGTTCTAACCAGTAGGCTACCAAAATAGAACCCTTTTTATAAGGTTCCATAAAGAACCATGCTTTGAATGTGCTATATGACTGTGCTGTATTGTGAATAATGGCTGAAGGGCGTTGTTAGGTGCAAAGATTTAGATACACTTTTTTTAAAAGTTGACCTTAGGGACCCTGCAAAAGACCAGGACCAACAGTTAAAGACTTCTGTCTAGCATGTATTTATGTTGAAACACAATGGAAAAATAGCGCTGTGGAATGGAAGAACACATTCTGTGTGAACTGCCCCTAATGGCAGCTGCAGTGACGCAATGACTTTACCAATCGGTGATTAGCTCTTATTTAGAAGGCCGGACTTATTCCGTCACATTGCGCATTGCACTTTCTCCCATTCATAGTTAAGGCTAATTTACAATTCTGTGTTGGACTTACGGCGTAGCCTCTACGTCAGCTTAAGGCTTCATTATGCTTCTGCGTCAACTATGGCGTAGCTACGCCGTCACTCCTACGGCGTCGTGGCCGTTTTATGGTTCTGAGTCAGGTTGGGTTGCATCACGGTGCATTTCACCACCAGAACGCAAGGGGCTGTGTGGTTCGCGAATCTCTTTGCTAGTTTGTTTTGGTTCCGTGCGCCAGTTCTGCATTTGTCAGTCTTTGTAGTGCACTGAAGAGGAATTGCATAGATGGTCGTACTTTCGTACTTCCTCGATCAAAGGTTCGTCAACTTGATCCATCGTTGAAACAAACAGGTCACTTTAAAAATGGCGCTATAGCGGGAGGGGGAAACCGGAAAAGCTACACTCCTGAAATGATGTATAATCTGACCAGTCACAGCCCTTGCTGTCTGTGTCGCCTCGACGCGTAGTTACAATTTTTTGGAGATTCACGTGAGCTATGGCGGAGGGGTCGGAGAGGGGTTCGCTTCGACGCAGAGGTGTCTGCAGGATACGCCGTCGATTCGACACAGAAGCATAAAACAGGTTTTAGGGTATGCGGCAGTTTTCATTTATACTTCTGGATCGTTGTCCACGTCAATGTGAAATTACTCATGCCGACTGCTAGTGGGCAGTATCCACGGGCATGTTGATGGTGCACCCCACAGTATCAAGGCAAAAGCCGAAGAAGAAGCTGCTTCTTGTATACATTGTTGGAAAAGCGTCAGCGGTGATAGCGGCAAATTAACAGTGACTTTTTTTGCAGCTTGAGACGTTAAATTTCGAAGAACAACATTTATAATCTGCAAGCGGAAATGCGTATGAGGTTCTAGCAGACCAATCTCAGTGCTTGTGATCAACGTAGAACTGATTTTTGGAGAGGTGCACGTCAGGCTACGCCATAGTTACACTTACACACTACTGCGTAGGTTCAATGCAGAAGTATAAATCAGCTTTAATATGAGTGCACTACCTTTCTGTATATAAAGACTTTGGTTTTGATTGCAGGTATTTTGGCAAATCTTGGGAAAATTTCAGACATTGTTGAGAAATTTTTCTTAAGATTGCACATGAGAGATTATTGGGTCTTTTTCTGAGGATAAGTATCTGAGAAGATGCTTGTGCAAAACCCTCTATTTGCTGTAGGAGAAACAACAGATATATTATCAACACTAAAACTTGCATATGAAAAATAAGATAATCTCCATTATAATCTTCCTACCGTCTATATAAGGGATGCAGCTGTCCATGATTTGCTAAGGCTCAGTGAGCAGGGTAGGTAAATGCTGTCGAGTCTGAGCCAAGAACTGAGGCAGAGTAGGGGGATTGAAAGGGAAGGCAAACTGTGGGACTGTACCAACTAATATAATTTTTGCCTCTGCTGGAGGACTAGAATACTCTGAGCTCTTTGGCCTAACAGGGGAATCGAAGGCAGGAAGGAAAGGATTTTTCTGTTTGTGTAATGCATAATTTTTCAGGCACATAAGCAAAACATGTTTAAATAAGAAAATAAGTGACTAATCACTTATTCAATAAAGTTTGAAGCTAAATATTGATCTAAAATTGAATAGAGCAAATAGAGCATGGAAAGCACTTTTCTGAAGTCTTTTCTGTAAAAGTTGTGGTTGATATCTGTATCTTGAGGTTCTTCTGAAGACCTATGGAGTTAGGTGACAGTTCAAGGCACTGTGTGTAGTGAGCCGTTCCCCATCTCTCATGCACATTCACATGTGAATGTGGTTCCTATGCTGGCGTAGAGGATTTCATTTTGATTAAAACAAAATGCAAACACTATGTTCGGACCATTTCTATCAATTTAAATAAATCATTAGCCTGTGGAGAATGTCATATTTGGTATTAGGTGACCTCCAGAAATTATGTTTAGTTTACAAAGTTCGGGAGGAACGCGTTCAAATTGCCTAAATAATCTGCAAAAGTTGAGGCCTATACTGTACGCAGAGCCGACTCACCTATGTTCCAGTTTTTTACCAAATCCCACCACCACCTTGTCTCCTCACTATCCTGGTTACTATCCTAACCAGAGATATGGGTGGAGTACTCTGAGTTTGGGCCAAAATTCTGAGCTCGGTGTCCTCCCCTCAGACAGCCACAAAAAACACATACCTCTTGTTCCATCTGATTATTTAAGTGTGAACTTGTGAATTATAACTATTTCATTAGCCAGATCAGATAATGGGTCACTCAGACCACATTTGGATGTAGTCACAAGACAACTATTTTTTTCATATCCTGTATTTTCAGTCACTTATTTCCATTTGGGAATGGGTTTATGAGAATCTCTTCTGAGACTCCATGTTATAATTGGACAGTTTTGGAGCAGATTTGGAACCTCAGACAACTCACTTTAAAAGTTCCAGTTTACTTTAATTATTCCCAATTCTATTGCAGTTCCGGCCAAACAGTTCAGTTTGTTCTATTGCCAGTGCTAAACATAATGTCTTCATTCTAACAGAAGTGGAAAAAAAGTGAGTTGAAGATGAAAGCTTGCCGTGGTACCCCCGAGTTTGATTAGGAGGTCAAGGAGGGAACTTTATCAATCCAAGTCACTGGGAAATATCACCCACATGCTCACAAGGATCAAAGCCTCCACGGGTGCCGCTGCAGGTCTGTGACTGATCGCTTTCAACCGATCGTCTTCTGCATGTGCCTTAAAGAAGAATTCCTGAAAGTCTGGACAAAAAACGAGTTTTAGGCTCGGGAGGCTAAAGGAAGCTTGTGCAGAAGTGAAGTTAGACGATAACAACTGTCCACGGTAGAGGACAATGGATATCTGGGGTGGTGTTTCATGGCCTGGAGGGCCCAGAGGACCAGTGCCATGCTAAACAGAGGGCATTTTGTGTTTGTGAGAATTAGATGAAGGGGGTCGCTTCCAGACAATGTGGCTCCCCGGTGAAACCAGCCTGGAGGTATTGCCAGGAGAGGGACTGTGACGTGAGAGCCTGGGCTCTTTGCCTTCTGTTGTAAAGTACACTTCCTGGTGGAGGAATTCCGGAGAAGTTAGAAGAAATTCGGAAACAATGGCGGACAAGTTGCCTTGTTTGAATCCAGGGGAGGGTTGGCTAGTTCGGATTAACTTAGCCTGCAAAAACGTTAATTAGTTCTTGGAGAGAATTTGTTCTTGTTGGGTTGACATTTAGTGTAAAATACCAGCTGCATCAGCTGACAGTTACTTGGCATGCGACACAATTGTGTCTGGCTATCAGATTAGCCAAGAACAGTATCTGGCAATTCACATGAGACAGAGGAAGTCTCCTAAAAGATATCTTCAGAGATATCTATAATGTGGCTTATGTAATAGCTTGATATAGATCTGATAGTGGGAGGTTTCAGATAATCATGTTTATATTTGTTAACTGGAGGCTAAGAATGATGATCCTCTATTAGTGCCTCACTAAGGGAAATGGAGCTTATTTCTATGCTCTTTTACTGTATATTATGCCATTCAATCTTATGAGATAGGTCACTCAGTTGAAATGAGAACAAGCAAATAAGAAGGACAACTGACCTGCACGAGCATGTGTGAGTACTTGTAGAGCGAGTCTAAAAGGAGAGAATGGGGGAAAGCTTTCATGTCCTACTTTAGTTGAAAAACAGAGCCATGTCTCGGCATAATGTGTTCTCTGGAGTCTAAGCTCTGGATTAAGTGGTCCCTCTGCAGCGTTTTTCTTTCGCAATACCCTGTGGGTTTAGAGGAATTGACCACCCAATATATTTTTTTTAAGGCTTAATAATAAAACTTCAAAAGGCATTTATGCACCACAAACTGCAACTACTTTTATTTTGCTTTTGGGGTAAACAAAAGTTTTTAAAGACCCTGTGGACATTTCTTAGTCTATTTAGAAATTTGTTTGAAGATGATGGGGTACAGTTTTGGAAATGACTTGACAATAAGGATTTCCACTGTTTGACTGATTAGAATGAAAATTGAAGTGCAGCTTACCCCCCCACACACAAATTGAACCTAGTGCTGTGCTGCCTTAAATAATTAAACAAATGCCTGAAGGGGTATTTACGCTTGGTCACTCCATAGAACATGGACATGACTATAATGACAAGTATAAATGACACTTTTGAGATATATCCAGTCACTCAGAATGTGGTTTAAGATGCACCAAATTTGTCTCTGCCAAGTGTAAACGGGTCTTGTTCAGTTGTTCAGACCACTTACATAAACTTTTCAAAAATATGCAATTTTACCACATAGCATGCTAAAACATCTGTAATGCCTTAAGAAATGCATAGCAATGCCTTGGCAACCACCCATATTGTGGGGGTGAGTTATGCTTGAGGCAAACATTGCATTGCATTAATGTTTATTTTTAAATATATTATTATTAAAAAAAGACAATATAGATATATACTTAAATTGCTCTGTTTTCTTTTTGCCCTTGTCATGTTTATTTACATTCAGTTTGAGGCCTGTTGATTTGTTGCTGTCACATGACCAGCACTAATAAGGGAGGGTTTCGTATCTTTTCCCAGCCAGGCATTGAACCTTGCTACCCCATCCCGTGGGGTCACAGTTCTCCATCCTCAACCTCTTCCTCTTGGTATCCTGGTTTATCCATCTGTTGCTCTGGAGACTTGTGGGCTTGATCATCATGACCTCTTCTCCCATTTTTCACTAATGTTTTGCCCTCAATATTTAGTTTGTTTGTCATTTTTTTGTAATTTTCCGGCTTTCCGTGTTTTCACTGTTATATGGTAGGGGGCACTATTACATATCGTCTGAAAGAGTACAGAAACTTCAGATCAAAAGACATGTGAAGAAGAAACAGAATCAAGCGATAGGCCTAATATATGTAAGCAGATGTAAGTAAAATGAAGCAATCATTAACATTAAACATCATATAAATCAAAACCGCCTAATGTTACAGAATGAAATGTCCCAGGAAGTGGACTGTGCAAGCTTTTGGGGTGTTCATGGAATCGATCTTCTCCTATATTTTTTGATCATCATTCTGAATCCTATTTGGATGTTGTCTTCAACAAAAAGGCATTTTTCTCAGTTTGTTGCTCAAAATGTTTTTGTCCTATTTAATGAAACTCACCTACATTTTAAGTGTTCATAAAATGCGTTTAGCTAAAATGAAAGTTTTTGTTTAAAAGTTTTGTTGTTTAAAGGGATACTCCACTTTTTTGGAAATAGGCTCATTTTACCACTACCTCAGGGTTAAACAGTTGGGTTTAACCGTTTTCGAATCCATTCAGCCGATTTTCTGATATTTAGAAGAATATCAGTAACCAGACAGTTTCTGGTCTCATTGACTTCCATAGTAGACTGTGTGTTTAGGCTACTGATATTCTTCTAAATATCAGAAAATCAGCTGAATACATTATCTCAAAACGGTAAAACCCAACTGTTTAACTCTGGGGGAGTTGTAAAATGAGCCTATTTCCAAAAAAAGTGGACTAGTATCTCTTTAATTTGATCTCAAACAGATTCAATAAAAGTAGTTTTTACTCCATGTGCATGACATCATTAACCAACGTGGCTGAACCACCAATTTGCAAAAATACGGTTTCGGTAAACAGTCATGATGCACCCCTGAAATGCATCATGACTGTTTCCCGAAACCGTAAGGAAATGCACCCCTGGTCTGTTTGTAGTTATTCTTGTGTGTCACCTTCTGACTTCTGACCTACATGTAAAATCGTATGTAACACATTTAGAGTCTCAAAGAGGTGTTTGCTTTCTCTGACACAATGATATATAGATGCATTTTACAAAGCCCCACAGAACAATTCAGAGGAAAACAGCTGCAAAGAGTGCAAAATAAACAAGTATGCATGCATGCAGGTATTGCTAGCACTAGTATGCATATTTAAAAAGGGATATCATCAGCGAGTGCTTTATTTCTGCACACTTAGATCATTTTGTGGTTTAGTGTCCTGGTAAATCCATTGCAAATGTTCATGGGCTGTTACTGGGAACATGTATTTTAGACAGATCGTTGTCTATGGAAGCAGTTTCTCAACTCGCCTTCAATATTAAACATTTTTATTTAATTTTCATATTGCTACACATTTTTTAAGGCCCAAAGCGGACATGAGAGGATTACAAAATGTGAGGGAGTAAATTTTTCCACATGTTGCTTTTGAAGCAAACAAACTGAATTGATTTCACCTTTTACTAACACTTCCTTTTATTAATTTGAACTTTTACTGGCATAAATGTAATGCAGTGGTTGAGAAACCGCAATTTTTAGTGTGTAGCTCATTACGGTGTTCACAATGAAAGCTATTCCGGCCTGATGTTTTCATTACAGCGTACAGATACTCAAGGACAGGCCATGTCTAAAAAACAATCATTGGCATGATTCTTTTGTAATCGTATGTAATCACGAAACTTCAGTCATATTACAGAAATTCTTCATTTATAACCTACTTGGAGATTTGGCCTATATGGGTTAGCACACATGTTGAGCTCTGAATCTGAGGCCCTGTTTACACCTGGTACTAAGATGCGTTTAGGTCGATCGGATCACAAGTAGATGGAGACATTCCCATTTACACCTGCTGTTTAAATCAGTCTCTTTAGTCCACTTTTGACCAGTTCTTGTCCTGATTTCTTCTAAGGGAGGAGTCTATGTATGTATGGGCTTTCTTTCAAACTAATAGACGAAATAAGCTTGCGCAACTTACATATGAATGCGAAAGGAGACGATGGAAAAACATACGGAGAACAGCAGCTTTCGTTTCTGCTCTGAACGCTGAGTGTGTGTTACAAATCAGGAATGGTGAGAGAACTTAGTGCTTGACGTGTTTTTTCTTCTTCTTCAAAACAGCTTTAGGACTTCAATTGACAAATTTTATTTCTAAAACGTTTTCAGCGACTCCTAGAAGTGGTCAAAAGTGGACAAGCTCAAATTTTAAACCCCGTTTACACATATATTTTTAGCACTTGTGATCAGATTGGTGAAAATGCATTTTACCAAGTGTAAACAGGGCCTGAATGCCTTTAATCATCTATCACTACTCGACTGTCGTTTAAACACTTCAAGCAATGTACGGAGTTCGCTTTTTTCTTATTAGGAATATCAACATACTAAATCAAACATAAAAACAACTTCTCTTTACAGAGTACAGCTTTTTAACCTACACTGTAAAAAAGGAACGTGATTTTAATGGTACAAGATGTAAACGGAACATAGACGTAATGGTAAAACGTTAATTGGTTAATGTAATTTTACTATAAAATACCATTAATTTTAACAACTCATTGAATAATTTACAGTGAAAAAAAACGTTGATTGGTTAACAGAAAGTTTCCCTTCTATATATGGTAAATGACTGGGATAGATCTGACGTTAACTTAAATTGAACGGTATTTTACTGTAAAATTACATTAAATGTACTAACTCATTATATAATTTACAGTGGAAAAACGTTAGTCAGTTAACAAAAAGTTTTCTTACTATATATGGTAAATGACTGATAGATCTGATAGTACATTTCATGTAATTTTACTGTAAAATAACGTTAATTTTAACAGCTCATTGTATAATTTACATTGAAAAAAAAGTTAATTGGTTAACAGAAAGTTTCCCTTCAATTTATGGTAAATGACTGGAATAGATCTATGTTAAATTGAACAGTAGTTTACTGTAAAATTACATTAAATGTTAACTCATTGTATAATTTACGGTGGAAAAACGTTAGTCAGTTAACAAAAAGTTTCCTTAAACAGTTAATGACTGTGATAGAACTGATACATTAGTTCTAATACATAGTTCTGATACATAGTACATTAAATGTAATTTTACTGTAAAATACCGTTCATTTTTACAACTCATTGTATAATTTACAGTGTAAAAACGTAAATTGACATTCCCAAAATTCCCTGTGTGACACTTCACATTTGATGTATTTTTTGTTGAAATATATAGTTTTCTCATTTTTTTTCCTTAATAAGTTATGTACATTTGGGTTTTATGTTACCGTTAATGTTGTTAAATTAATGTTTATTGCATTTTTTTTATTTCATACGTTTTTAAGTTGTATGTAAAGCCAATAACGTTTTTTACCGTAAAAATTACGGTCGATTTTTTACAGTGACTGCATGCTCGTCAATGCAACCTATCCAACAGGATCTTCATGAATCTGCAGTCGGCCTCATTACAGCTCAGACTTGGCTAGGGGTGAGGAACCTTCATCAATAATGCTATTTGATCTCTGGCTCGGCCACGCCGGCCGTGATGCTCCCTGACGGACAGCTATACTAACTGAGCAGACCTGCTGAGCTCAGTCTTAAATGGGCCAGAAAATACTTTTAAGTCCCAAACCGGCTTGCCTGCTAACACTGTGTTAATGTAACATTATAACGGCAGAATCAGAGAGCTTCCTCAGCATTGCAGTATTTCAGCATGCATCAGACAGGGTTCAAATTGTCAGGGTTGCGGGCATTGCGCATGATTTTAATCATTTCCGCAGGTCTCGCGCTTATAATGCGGGAAACTCCTGCAAACATTTATTCACTTTAGCATGTGAGATGTGTGAGTAAATTAATCCACCCAGATTATAAAATCAAATCAGTCATTTTAAAACTTTCTGCGAGACGTAATATCTCAAACAGCGTGAGTGATTTTCTCGCACTAAACATCACCACATTGCATCAGCACAAGGCAAGCGTCAAACAGTTTTTCCGGGACAGTTGACTGAACTGTAAGTTGCACAACTGGGCCAGTGCTGTCTCGTCACTAACATTTAGCATTTGCATATCTTTTTAAGACTTACCGATTTCACATTCATGCAGTTTTGTACTCATGCACTCTCTGAGAGATACAGTTAAGACAAAACAAGTTATTTGTTGCAGATTATAGTGCTTTATTAGTCAAAAACACAAAATTATGTCAATTCCGGACTTGGCCAGAGATAGATAATGCATTTGTAACGGTATAATGGATCCATGCACTAGTTCTTAAAGTGACAGCAGCCTAATATGTGTCTGTCATTAATGTTGACAAAACTAATTGTAAGGATAATAGCCTAAGTAATTAACTTATAATACATTCCAGTGTTTTACAACTGAACATTTTTTATTCAGTTTCTGTATTTCTGTCTGAATATGGAGTCATATAATATGAGTATGGAGACTGAATATGGAGTCATCTGAATAATGGAGTCAACTACCACCCTAAAAAAACTTCTCTTTATTCCATTTATATCTATTTTTCAATTTAATTCAAAAGATAGAAATCAAGCTTCTTTGTGTTGTGTAAACATGCTGGTTTGGTGGTTACAAAACTTTCTTAATGAATCAGACCTGATTCATTCAATGAGAAAAAAAAAAATAATATTATTATTAGTAGGCAAGAATTTAGAAGTGGCATCATATTTTTACATTTAACAACAGCCATTCAGCCCTCACATGAGTTAAATGTATCTTTGAATGGTCGTGTATGAACTATGAAGGTGGGTGTAAGAAGTGTAGAGAAGATGACAAGACTGAGGAAATGTATTAAGAACAAGGAACCAAACAAAAGACTAGGGAACATTTCTAAGACCTTGAGGGTTGGGACTGCCCTCTAGTGGCAAACATTACAATATTAAAAAAAAAAAGACTTGTTAATTTGATTACATCATTGTTCACAACTCAGAAAATGTTCCAGAAGATAAGAAGTCAACAGACTTGGTAATGATAGAAGCATTTTTTAAGGACAAGAAATCAGGGCTTAACAACAAGAATTTTAAGGTCAGTTGACAGAAGTTGATGCTGCCACTGAAAATCATGACAATTTTTGACGCTGCATGACGCAATCAAGACGTTGCCACTGAAAATCATGACAATTTTGCTGCATTTGGTTTCCTGTGATTTATAGCTCACATAGTGAACTGTGAATTTTGATGGACTTGAAAGCATAAAAGTGTACTGAAAACTGCAAATCAGTAATGTTGTGCATCATATTGCTTCTAGATTTTAGGTGAAGTTCTAAGCTTGTTTCAAATTTACATTTTATCAGAAAAAATGTCATTCATTATTTATTATCAATCTTGTAGATTTTCTTTCTGCACTGCAAACACAATTTACTGACAATTCGGCAATTAGAGACAATGTCTATCTGGCTCACATAGATGAAGCCGTTGCAAAAATTGCAAAAATGACTGAATAGTCATGGAAGCAGCAGTAAGAATCTACTGAAAACAACAAATCAATCTGTGATGTTTTGCATCATATGCCATCAATTTACAGAAAAAAAGTGCTAATGAATTCAATTATAGTTGCTTAATTCTCAGATTGTTACATTTTTGTAAAGATAAAAATTATTAAAAAAATATGTTTTTGTTTTTTCCAGCTGATTTATAAATTGCACTGTTAAAAAGAAAATTTGATGGGGGCATTTAAAATGATGACAGTGCAAGAAAAAAAACTGCATTTTCTACTAGAGATGATGAAATATACTGCTGTTTATTTTGATGCCATTTAAAATGTATTACGAATAATGTTTAAAATATATTCCATTAATGCCACTTCTCTGCCATTTAGATGGAGATCTCATATTCCACCGGCTCATAAAGAATCTGTGTCACTCATAGATTAGACAGCTGGGTATAGTTTCCCAAGCATTCTAAGACAACATTTACATGCATGATAGTATGGTGACATTACAAAAAACAAGAAAAAGCTCCTGAAGTAAAAGCCTAAAGCAAACAATACATCCTCAGTGTTGAAATTCAGCGAGGCAGCTAGACTAAAGGGAAAATAAATGCCTTTTATGGAGGTAGCTGATGTTTAGAGGTCTAATCTGAGGTCCTGGTCATTATGGGGAAGAATAACAGATCGCCATGCGTGTGATTATACAGATGTGGAGCATATAGGCTCATATTGTGCATCTGGGCTTAAGTGCTCACAGGAAACAAACTTGGGACTCTGATACAGAGGCCGTTTGTTTTTGGCTGGGTCTCTAGGTCTCACAGACTTAGTATATAGATTTTGGGGATGGGTGGGGCAGAGGAAAGGGGGTCAAAAGGAAGTCTATGGTTAAGGCCCCTAGAGACTTACAAATCACAGAGACACAATCCAGAGGTTGCTGCCAACTAGCAATGAAGCTGTTATTTTGTGCCAGGGGAGATGAGGTGAGGGCGAGAAGAGAAAAAAAAACAAAAACAAAAAACTTGCAGATGTTGAGACCAGGCCACAGGAACACATCCATTCACAAAACAAACAAGTAGATTGTAATGTTTTTTTTTTTTGTTTGTTTGTTTGTTTATGTCCCGCTATCTTTTGCTGTACTATATTAATTCTGTGCATATATGATGTTCACATATGGTCCTTCTATCCGAGCTGAAAGGATTAGTTCACCCAAAATGAAAATCCTGTCATTAATTACTCACCCTCAAGTTGTTCCAAACCCGTAAGACTTTAGTTCATCTTCTGAACACAAATGAACATCTTTTTAATGAAATCTGAAACCTTTCTGTCCCTCCATTGACAGCTACGCAACTACCACTTTGACGCTTCATAAAGTTCATAAACAGATCAGAAATCGAATCCATATGAATTGAGTGGGTTGGTCCAAATTTTCTAAAGGGACATGATCACTTTATGATGAACAGATTGAATTAAGGCTTCTTCTTTTTTTTTTCTAGAAGGACATGAGGATGAGTAAATGTCAATTTTCCTTTTTGTGTGAATTATCCCAATAAAGAAAATTTGTATGGTTCAAGTTAAACTCAACAGACAGCACTTGTGGAATAATATTAATTATAAAAAAATAAATGTTTTGTTTTTACTTTTCTCATACTCATTTGCTTTGAAAAAGGCTAAAATGGAGGTCACAGTGAGGCACTTACAATGGAAGACATTTTTTTAAAGGATTTAAAAACAAATGTGAAGATTGTATTTCTATAACTTACATACATTTTTTTCTGTTTAAACTTGACATTTGACTTGCTAAGTCACCATTTTTAATATAGTCATTTGGGTTTTTGGTGTCACATTGTCATTGCAAATTGTAAAATTTTATATAACTTTACATAAAAATGGAAACTGAAATTGTGTTATTTATTGCTTACATCTTGGGATGATACTAAAAACTGAATATTTTAATGTTACGGTTTTGGCCCCATTAACTTCCTTTACTGTAACAGCATGAGGTTTTTTTTTTTTTTTTTTTTTTTTTTTTTTTTTTTTTTTTTT
>JAOTRC010000016.1:11206897-11218504 GCA_027497675.1 Cyprinella lutrensis | reverse complement strand
GTTTTGGTGGATTTTTTTTTGGGGGGGGGGGATGGGGTTGTCTTGATAGTTCTGTTGCAGTTCTCTTACGAGAGGTTCTCTCGTATTACGTAAGTTGCTTACGCTACGGGTAAAGTCATCTTTTCTTGAGATCTGAAGCAAACATGATCCTTCATTTTGTATTTGTTGTCAATTTGTTGCTCATTAAGCAGCCTGACTGCATGGGGATAAAGACTGTTGCTGGTTTTGGCCCTGATGGACCTATACTGTATCTTTTCCTCGAAGGCAGTAGTTGGAAGAGGTGATGTGGTGGATGTAAATGGCCCTGGAGGATGTTCTTCTTTCGGTTCAAGCAGCGGGAGTTGTACACGGTTGGGATACCTGGGAGAGTGACCCCAATGATCTTTCCTGCCACTCTCACCTGTGTAGGGCCTCCCTCTCTGAGCTGATGCAGGCAGCAAACCACACCAGTAACCCGTAGGTCAACACACTCTTCACTGCATAGTGGTCAAAGTTGATCATGAGTCTCTGGGGCAGTGTTACCCACCTCAGCTTCCTGAAGAAGAAGTATCTCATCACTTTAAGACTGATTACAGACTTTTACAACCCCAAAGGAATATGGCCACATGCCCAACATGCCTCCAACATGCTTCCAACATGCTTCCAACATGCCTCCAACATGCCCAACATGCCTCCAACATGCCTCCAACATGCCTCCAACATGCCCAACATGCCTCCAATATGCCTCCAACATGCCTCCAACATGCCCAATATGCCTCCAACATGACCCCAACATGCCCAACATGACTCCAACATAACTCCAACATGCCTCCAACATGCTTCCAACATGCCCCCAACATGCACAACATGCCTCCAACATGCCCAACATGCCTCCAGCATGCTTCCAACATGCCCAACATGCCTCCAACATCCCCAACATGCCTCCAACATGCCCAACATGCCTCCAACATGCCCAACATTCCTCCAACATGCCCCCAACATGCCCAACATGCCTCCAACATGCCTCCAACATGCTTCCAACATGCCTCCAACATGCCCAACATGCCTCCAACATGCCCCCAACATGCCCAACATGGCTCCAACATGCCTCCAACATGCCTCCAACATGCCAGCATGGCTCCAACATGCTTCCAACATGCCTCCAACATGCCTCCAACATGCCAACGAGCTGTCATTCTCAAACCGAGACATGGTTACATCCCCAAGGCGATTGGCACGCCTTTTAGGTCATCTCCCAATCGGCTGTGCCATCATACGAAATTTATATCTAATTTACATCACGCTCTCCGCTGCCTTCAGGCGTTCTGAGCAGCTCTTTGTTTCGTTTGGAGGGCGCACCAAGCATCTCGCTGCCTCGAAACATAGCCTGTCCAGATGGATAGTGGACGCTGTCGCAGCAGCTTACTTGTCCAAACACCTGCAGTTGGCCAATTCCACTATAGGCATGGCTTCATCGTGGGCTTGGTCCAGTGGGATTTCTATTCCCGATATTTCTATGCCAGCGGGCTGGGCCTCCCCCTCTACATTCGTGAGGTTCGAGCCTCGCTATATATAGACCTGCTGAGCCTATCTGTATTTCCCTATGACATGCCGGTAAACCTGTGTGGGCCTGCTTTGCTGGCCGCCTATTCCCATACAGCTGCGCAAAGGGGTAATGCTTTCTATACATAGTCCGGTGGAGCCGCTCTATAATTTGCCCTATGTGTTGGTGAACTGTGCTGGCCCACGTTGCTGGTTTCCTTTATTTTACCTTTATACGTGCTGACCCACATTGCTGGCCACCTGTTGATCTGCATGTTTTGTTTCACGAGTCTCCCCTGGTCTCATGCAGTGGATGCTTGGCACGCACGGCGTTGATAAGGGGTTCCCGTAGCGTAATCAACTTATGCTATACGAGCGAACCTCTCATAGTACTCGGTTACCTAATGTAACCTCGGTTTTCTCCAGAAGAGGGAACGACTATTGCGTAATCTTCCCGTGCTCGAGCCACAAACTTATTCGCTTCAGTCAATGAAAACCAGAGTTCAGTCTGTTGAGCTTCTCTTTTTAATATACGCTAGCCACTCCCATTCTGGCAGGCTGAGACACGTAGAGGGCGCTGCATCACACGGAACTCACTGCTGGACAGCCACTGAGCATGCTTAGGCTATATAGCCTGCTATGGTCTGCCGTCCGCCGCTCTGCGTTGACAATAAAAACAAAATTAAGGATAATTGTTTGGCTTCAGATCTCGAGAAAAGGGGACTTTACCCGTAGCGTAAGCAACTTATGCAATACTCGTTCCCTCTTCTAGAGAGAACCGAGGTTACATTAGGTAACCAAGTACGTTTTCCTCTATCCAGTCTCTCTTCCTCATACCATCTAATATTCAATTTCCTCTTCAGCATGAATATGTAATAATCCTCATTACATGCTCATGTATCATTCCATAAATACCTTTTTCTGCACTAATCATTCATCCAATGCAATTATGAATAGTCAGCTCAGCCCATCTCAGTTCTAAATTTAGAATTTTCTCGCTTAATCCACAATTTTAGAGATGATCCAGACATCTCCATTTCTCTAAAGGTTAATTTGTGAATCTCCACTGAAGGATCGCATGTTATTCATCTCAAGGCCTCTTTTAGTATCAGGGAGAGCTGACTTATTTCACAAAATTGCGTTTCTTATTTATTTTCAATTACTTGTGCTTCTATTTGTCCCTATATAGTGCCTATAAGAATAGTTCTTAAAATTCAGAACTATATTGACATTCCTCAAATATTCAGATTTTGTTGAAAATATCTCATAGACTTGGGATCAGTAAGATGTCTCTTAAGATGAAATAGACTGCATTCATTTGATGAAACAGTAAAAACAGTCACATGATCCTTCAGAAATCATTCTAATTTGCTGATTTGGTGCTCAATTTACATTTCGTATTATTGTCAATATTAACAAAATAGACTAACTTTTATGTACAGGTGTGCTATAAACAAATAAAATAGAATAGAATTAACAGGGAATGGAATAAGAAGACGTAGGGTACTGTCAAATAAATATATGATATATTGCACATTAGCATTGCACAGAGGGGAGAACATTTAACTGTTCATGAGGTAGATTGCCAGGGGGAAGACACTTTTCTTGTGCCTGGCTGTTCTAGTGCTCTCTAGCAACGGCCAGATGGCAAAGGTTCAAAGAGAAGGTGGCTTGGACGTGAGGGATCCAGAGTGATTTTCTGAGCTCTTTTTCTAACTTTCGATGTATTCAGTTCTTGGAGGGTGTGCAGAGGAGCACCAATAATCCTTTTAGCTGTCAGAGCCGTTCTCTGTCTTCGGATGTCTGATTTTTGTAGCTGAGCCAAACCAGACAGCTATGGAAGTGGAGAGGACAGACTCAGTGATGGCTGAGTGGAACTTCATCAGCAGCGCCTGTGGCAAGTTGAACTTCCTCAGCTGGTGAAGAAAGGCCTTTTTTCACAATGGAGGTCAATGTCATTGGTTAAAGTTTGGCAGTTTTTGACATTGATATTTGGATGCTCTTATCTTAGCAAAATTGCCTTAGATGGATGGGAAACGTTTTTGAATTGCAAAGTCATTCCAAAGATGCCCAATTGGATTTTAAATCTGGTTTTAACTGTTAACTCATCATGTCCTTTTTTGGTTTGTTGAGCTTCCATCTCTTTGTTGACTCATCTCTGGTTTGTGTTGAATTCATATTTCTTTCAAACCACATCAGAGTTTGGTTGGAAGTGGACCGAGACATATCTTCTATTGACTTCCGGAGAGTGAATGCTGGTGCAGTTAGCTGCCGCTATTCTCCGGTACTCTTTTTAACTCTTTTTATTTGTTTTAGTTGTTTTATCGATACTTTTTTTAAGTTTTAAATCTTTGCATCCTGATTGGATCTTATGTTGGTCATACTTCCAAAAAGAATAATCTGTGATTCTGACTGACAGCCTCACACACTTCTCAAACATTGTGTTCATCCGCGTAGTGCTGTGTCGAGGGTGTTGACCTGTACTCTTAGGTCTTCTTCTTCTGTTCTCCTTACTGTACCTCCTGCTCGATTGACCACCATGGATTTCAGAGCCTTTAGTCGTTCAACTCCCAGACTCTGGAACGCTCTCAGATCTGGCATCCGTGATAGTGAATCACTTTCCATCTTTAAATCTCAGCTTAAGACACATCTTTTTAAATTGGCTTACTCCTTGCGATCTTTCCTTCTTAATTTTTGCTAGTTGTTTTGTACTCTGATTTTATTTGAACTAACTATAGTTGTAACTTTTCATATGTATTGCTGTAATGTTTAATCATGTTTTGTGAGGTGACCTTGAGTGTCCTGAAAGACGCCTATATAAAGAAAATGTATTATTATTATAATTATCTTTTCAGAGATCTCAGTTGGCTTGTTTGATGCGCACCAGGGTTCAAATGGCGGCGTTCACACATATTCAAATGAAATGCACTAACAGAGCAATCGCACTAGGTTCGTTTTAATTGAACCAAACATGCAAACACACACTTCGATTTTATTTCTTTTGTAAAAATCTGTGTGTATTTGTTTTTGCATTGGTAATAATTGTCAGGATGCGGAAAATAACAGGAGGGTGGGGTTTTTTTCCGGTTTATTTCGATCTCAATTTCAAGGCTCTACACATGCATACTGCTCTTTGAGTAGCTCTTCTCTGCAGTGTATTGGAAAAGCAACGTGAAATGTTTTCAGCATTGTGTGTGTTGATTTAGGTGTGACTAACTCGCATTTGCACGCCAGAGCAATTACAGGCCACATATCAGCTTTAGTGAAGCCACAGGTGCTCAGATCTGCCACGGAGACGTTGAATTCTGTCCTGTTCACCCCTCTAAACATGCCTCCTAATACACACTCTCTATTTAACCTGTGTTTGCTCATAACCAAATGATAGTTCTAGATAATTCTGTGCAAAACTTGGTTTTGTACATGTTTTTTTATATTTATAGTCCTTTTTTTAGCCAAATAGCCAAAATCAAATTGCTATATTATGTAATATTTAACGAACGTGAGAGTTTATGAAATAAGTTCCATGCAGAAGTATGTCAGGTGTGGTTATCCTGGCATATTAAAATGAGTATGCATCATACTTATGCAGAGCATCAGCATTTTATAATGCGTTACTATTTATATACATTTTTGTCTGCCAAACGGCCTCATTCAACAGCCAAAATGTGCCAGCTCCTGCTTTTAATGAAATTAAAAGGAGGCACAAGCTTTACTTTAAAGTGCTCATCTGCCAAATGTGGCTGAAGTTAAGTGAGAGCTGATGTTTATTTTATGGCTAAATTTCTTTCGCCAAGGTGTTGTGGAGGTCCAATATCAGTATAAAGTTCTTCTAAGTTGTCCAAATGGGGAGAGTAACACAGTTTAAAATGGTCATATAATGTGAAATCACATTTTCCTTTACGTATTATAGTACTGTAAATGAGCTCAGTGCTCTATGAAAACACTGTGACTTTCAGAACCATAGTTTTCAAGTCCGGCACAATCTGAACTTCCTTAACTTGTAGGTGTCAGGGTTTGGACAAATTAATGTATTTATATGAATGAACGAATGAGAAATTTAAATAGCGCTTTCATATGTACTACTTTACACCCAAAGTGCTTTACAATCACAGTGGGGTCTCTCCTCAACCACCAGTGTGTACAATGGTGTCAATGCGCGTTCCGATCGTTTTCTGAGTCAATTTGTTTGTTTCATTCATTGAATGAACCAAATGACTCAGAAAAGATTTGTTCATTTTGATGAACGAGTTCTAACAGGAGAGTCACAAACGTTCGTCACAGAACAGAGCAAGGTGAGCATTTGAGCTTATAAAACTTAAACTTTGTTATTTATTTATTAAATGAGCAATCATTTAGCTTGATAAGACCCTTATTCATCATCTGGAATCGTTTAAAGCCCTTTGAAGAGTTTGCAGTTTGTACTGAAAATGTCTTTTGGACCTTGAACCATTTGGTTCCCACTGAAGTGCATTATTTAGAGAAAAATGCTGGAATGTTTTCATCAAAAACCTTAATTTCTTTTCGACTGAAGAAAGAATGACATTGTACATCTTGGATGACATGAGGGTAGGGAGTAAATTATCAGCAAAAGTTTTTTTCAAAAGTGAACTACTCCTTTAACCATCTGTGCTACTCTTGAAGCATAAATAGTCCAATGAAACATTCATGGGTCTACAGAGCTCAATAAATGTGCTTAAATTCCGGCATCCCCAACTTAGGATATTTAATCTTTCATTATATTCATCTATTAAGACCAATATCTACTTTTCTCCCATTTATTGCCTCTCCATCTGTCCATTCCCAGAGTAATATTTAAGCGTGTAAATTAGACATTCACATCTGCTGGCTGTAAGTTGCTGACCATATAGCATATAAGCGTCCTCCCCTGAGAATACCAGACACATTTGATGAGTCTTTAACACATTTTATTCATCAGCAGAAGAGTTCAGAGTGCTTGTTTTATAAAGAGCCAATAAATGCCTTCACACAGGTCTTGCCTCAGGCCAGCTTTGATTTCCCGTAGTGCGCAGCTCCTGCTGTGGCTCCCATCTCTGCTGTGATGGCAAAGCATCTCTGATCTGCCCTGAAATTTTGTCTCGCTTTAAAGTGCTTGTACTGATGCAATAAAACAATTTAAGAACCCTAGTGAGAAAAACCTATATTTCATACTAAGTAGCCCACAAATACATATTTACACTGAAATACTGTAAAATTTACAATTAGCCAGTAAGTTACTGTGAATACTTTTTACAGTAAGGGTATTTCCATTACAGTATTCTATGTATACACTCTGAAATCAAAAACAATTAAATACTGTGATTTAGTTGCATTTACAGTAACTTACTGGCTAATTGTTGCCACTAAGTTACTGTGAATACGTGCAGTAAGGGTATTGTACTTCCATTTCCAGTATTTTATGTATAACTGTGAAATCAACAACAATTAACAGTAACTAACTGGATAATTGTTGCCAGTAAGTTACTGTGAATATGTTTTATATGTTTAGGGTACTGTACTTACATTTACAGTATTTTGTGTATTCACTGTAAAATGAAATGAAATAAAAACAATTAAACACTGATTTTAGATGTATTTACAGTATTGATTGTTTTACTGTAAAGGGAAAAAAATACTGTGATTTCATTTACATACAAAAAAACTGTTACCTAAACTTAACAACTACCTTACTAGCTATTAATAAGCAGTTTGAGGTAAAAGTTGTACGTACTAGCTAATTAATAGTGAGAATTGGACCTTAATCTAACGTGTGACCAATGTAAGATATTATGCCTTGGAATGTAGTGAAGTAAAATAACTTTAAAATAATAATGTAATGATTCATGAAGGAGAAATGCTTTGTTACTGTACATCACTGGAAATGTTGGCTTGGCAACTTACTAATAAATTGAAGTACTAAATTAGTTAAACTAAAGCAAAAGTAAGCTAAGCTATACAGAAATATATAAAACAACAACAACAACAAATTACAAAAACACGATAAAATGACAAACTTAAAAGGAACATTAAAAATATAAGCTAATTCAAAATATTCATAAATACTAAAATAGTAAATACTACTAAAATAACACTGTTTTGCTTTATTTTTACTATATAGTTATCTCTTCCCACATGCTAGCAACTTCGTACAATTATTCTTCTGTGATGCTTTCTTTAATGCTTGTCATGTGTAGGTCAAAGTGGCATATGACGTGTGTGTAAGGGCCTTTACCCTTGCGCTTGAGCAGCATTCCCCCAAGCAATTAAGTAACAGTAGGAATGTTATGGATGAGAAGAGGCGAGACAGCTCAATCAGCCATAAAACACTGCAAAGGATCAATAGCAAGGCGTAGTTAAGAGGTCACGCAGTGCCCTTGACACTCAGTATATGTGTGTCTATCAGCGTAACGGAAATACATGAATCAAGCCTACACTTTAGTGAGATTCACCTCTCTTTGCTGCATCATGACGTGTCCTTGCAGTATCAATGGCCGATGTGAGGAACACTGGCGATTGCTGACTGTAATTTTTGTATCATATTTTTTTCTATATTATAAATCAAAAGGATCGATCTGAGAAATGCAGTTTAGCGTAAAATACACCTTAGCATCCAGTGTATTTCGACATAGTCAGCAGAAAGTAACCAATTTGTTGCCAAGGGCAGACAATTAGATATTGAAACAAGCACCGAATTCAGATGCACTTATTACAAAGGCACCGAAAACAAATCCATCACCCTCCAAGTGTTATATTTTCTAGTATGATAGCTAGTCTTTTCACTATCTGCATACTGAGATCAACTAAAAAACAAAATCTCTTTTACGTGAGCCAAAGGTCAGTGCTGTTCTCACTTCAGAAGAAGAGCCATTTAACACATCTGACACCTCTTCTGGTAAAAATCCTGTGAACATGTATATAATATATCACCAAAAACGAGATTGAAATGTCAGGCTAATGCATGGATATAGACAAGCTATTAAATAACCAAATATCTTTTTGACGGATTCTGTATCACTGCGTGAAAAGAGCTGTAATCGGTCATGTAAAACTCCCGACAGGTTTCCCCACAGGTATAAAAAAAAATTAGCTGTGTCAGATATTTACTTTTTTATTGCTTCATTGTTTATCAGATCTAAAATAGTTTGATATCTCCCTAAATAAGACCGGATTCACATAAAGTGCCTAAAAACGCGTAGAAAACGTTGGGCACGCCGCATTCTCCTTTTTCCGAGGCGCTAGAGCGGTTGCGCTCCGGTTGGTTTTTGTCACGTGACCTACTACTGTGCGCTTATGGTGCGCTTGCGGCAGTCTGAAAAGTTGAGATGTTTTTATCTCGAAGCAGCGCGGACGCGTTTGGAAAAAACAAGCTACATTTCCATGTCGCTTCCATTATGAGCGCGCATAACGCGAATAACGAACTAGAGCGCGTAAAAGACGCGATACTCTATGTGAACAGGCCCAAAGTCGTCATTTAAGGGCCGTTTACACTACATGGGTTTCATCTAAAACCATAAAACTTTTGATATGTTTTGGGCTATTCATTTACACAACAAAACATATTTTTGAAAACGATAGTTTTATCAGCTCTGTAAACTACAAAAGAGCGAATTTTTGAAATTGCTGTTGTTTTGACAGCGTTGTTGTATTTGTGTGAAAAATGCAAAGGGAAATTCTGGTTTTATTACATTGTTATTGTGTAAACGTTTGGTCATTTGGATTAGGTCTTTTGAGATCTTTTGAGAAATCGGAAATCCTCATGGAAAATTTTTCCATGATCTTAATAAATAAAGGAGTTATTGCACAACCTAGTGTTTTTGGCGTCCAATGGCATTTTCGTGATTATTGCAAGTGTGTTGTAAAGGTCTAATGTTTAGATTAGAGATTATTAGGTTGAGTAGGTTGTTTCCAGATTTATACATAAGTTGGTTATGGAAAGGACTGTGGGGATGGTGTCTTGTCTTACTGACCCAGACACTGTGCATCGACATGGCTAGTTGCTCATAAAGTTATATTGGCCTCTTATTCAGGATGATTCTTTTATTTTTTTTATTATCAGATCTCTTGTCCTGATTGGCTCCTTTCCCGCTCCTATCTAGTGGCTACAGTCTTCGGCTCCTTTAAAGACTGCATGGTTATAGCTCACCTTGGGGGGATGTTTATTGGTCACTTGGGACTGTTCAATTTCAGAACGATGCAGTGGAGTGTATGACTCTCACACCTGTTTGGCCACGCTGCCCTTTGACTGTTCAAATGTTAATGGGACGTGAGTGGCAGACACATGTTCTCAGAGAATGAAAGCGCATGTCATGCTTCATCAAGCTGGAATGAAAGCACATCTGACAGGTCTTCATGTTAGCCAGGCTCTGACACAGACGGATGTGACACCAGCCTGGGCCGCACAAGCTTGTTAAATGCCTCGACTTTCCCAGTAGAGCAAGAATCTGTCCTCCTCCTCAATGCTCTAATCAGACTTTAGTCCTATTTATTTAGCGTCTCTGTTTTATAATTAAATTATTAATTAAAATCATCTCAGTGTAATTAATTAAATTAGAACATGGCTAGCGGAAAGTGATCTCTAATAAAGGGAAATGTAAAACAGATTTTTTTTTTTCCTCAATGCACTTGAGTTGGGAAAAAAACATCTGTTTTTCATTTTACCCCTCATTTTTTTTGCTATTGCTGCAATCAGCATTTGAATACTTTATGAAATACTTATGTATTTGATTAACAGCTCTGATTTTACATTATAATGTATGGTGCTAAATGTGGACCTGTATTTTCTTTCCTGTCTTGCAGTTGTACACTAAGTGTTACGCTGGAACAGGCCATTCTTCTGGCCCGGAATCACGGCTTGCCCCCACGATGCATCTTGCAGGCCACTGATGTCATGAGGAAGCAGGTAAGTTGTGTTATTGGATGTTTCTTCAACACTTTTGGCCCTCTGCACTTTTAGCACACTTTTTACACTCTCTCTTGTTTATTTAATTTATCCACTAACAATGTCCAACAATGTATATAGAGTACCGTTCAATATGTGTTTGAAAGCTTCACCAAGGCTGCGTTTAAAATATATATTTTTAATTTAATATAACTGTTTTCTATAAAGGTTTATTTCACCCAACAATGAAAATTGTCCTATAATTTACTCACCTTCAAGCCATCCTAGGTGTATATGACTTTCTTCTTTCAGACAAACACAATCAGAGTTATATTAAAAAACACCCTGGCGCTTCCAAGCTTTATAATGGCAGTGGATTGAAACCATCAGATTGAAGCTCAAAAAAGTACATAAATCCATTATTAAGTGTTATATAAAGTTATATACATGTATTATAAAGTGCTCTGTGGGGTTAATATATACCTTTTGAAGAAAAGCCATGAGTTTGTGTTAGAATAATATCCATTAACACGCTACAAATTAAAAATCCAAGCTTTGGGCCAAACAGCCAAATGCAGTCTCTACAAGTCGCCAACTTACGACAGGCATGTGACATCAGAGGTAGCGGAGTGTGTCATGGCGTAGTGTAAATATCAGCAGTACGGAATATGTATGTAATAACGTATTAGTAAATATTGAAATTAACGTTGACAAAGATTAATAAATGCTGTATACGTGCTGTTTATTATTAGTTCATGCTAACTAATGTAGTTAATTAATGTTAACTAATGAACCTTATTGTAAAGTGTTACCATTTTACTTTATAAAGTTTTAAATATGAATATTTTTCTTACACAAACTCATCGCTTTGCTTCAAAAAGCCTCAATGATGAGGATGAATGGATGAATGGATGCACTTTTTTGAGGTTCAATCTGATGGTTGCATTATAAAGCTCTGAAGCATTGGGGTTTATTAATATAACTCAGATTGAAAGAAGAAAGTGTATATATATATATATATATATACATATATACCTAGGATGAGTTAAGGGTGAATCATGGGGTGATTCTCTGATTTTCACTCCTTTAAAGGGAATAGTTCACTTTGAAAATAATTTTTGGTATGTTTTAGTGTACCTCAAGGGCATCCAAGATGTAGGTGTCTTTGTTTCCACAGTATTTTCAATTTTGATATTTTTAGGTCAAACCGT
>JAOTRC010000016.1:11185906-11196700 GCA_027497675.1 Cyprinella lutrensis | reverse complement strand
TGATTGGTGTCCATGGTGACTGATCAGTGGCGGGAAACTCAGACAGGGAAACACAAATGAGGAGTGAAACTGTGACATAACGCCCCCTCTCGGTAGGCGCGACCTCGCGCCGTGACGGAAGAATGGAGGAGGTCTAGAAGGTGGGCAAGGCAATGCCGAGGGCAAGGAGCGAAGAGATGGCCATGGGTAGGCAGAAGAAGCTGGAGGCGGTTCGGGCGGAGGACGGATGACAGGAAGGAGACAGAACTGAAGGTTCCAAGGTGGTGCAGAACGTGGTGAAAGCCAATGAAGGACCTTGGTCAGATGGGTGATGGAAGGTGCACAGGCTACAGCCAAGATGGTACCCCATGGCGGAGTCGACAGAGGGAGGAGCCATGGAGAAGCAGTAAAGACCGCCATGGCGATGACTGGAGGCGACAACGACGAGGAATAAACCCACCGTGAAGTCGATGAGCAGAGGTTGTGACGAGATGCTGAAGACCCAGGTGACCGCGACGGAGCCGCAGCGACGATCTCCTGAGAGCGAGGTGGGGGTCCGGAGGTCTGATGGTGAGTTGGAGCGACCGAGGGCGGAGGTGGAACCTGAGGGAGGGCAGAGCAAGCCGTAGCAGAAGGGGTGGAGAACCAGAGAGCAACGGACGGTTCGCAAGTCCGCAGCGGAGGTGAAGCGACATCCGACCTCGGTGGAATCGACGTGCCGAGGGAGTCCGGCAAAACCGAATGGCCGATGGTCCACAGTGAGGTCGAGGGTGGAAGGAGTATAGGTTCGGGAGCCAGGGCACCAGGTCGAAGCAGAGCGGAGCGCACCGAGGCTTTAGACTGAGCTATGGGCTCATCTTGCGCAGGAGAAGATGGCTCCCGACAGGTCCGAGGTGGTACCCCGATACTGAGAGGCAGAGGTGGTACCGAGGGACTGAAGGGTGACATAGCTGACTGGGTGGTACAGATGGTTGGAGACTGGGGAAGAGACTGAAGTCCAATGGAAAAACCAAAAAAATATATAGTGTTATGGATATTTTGGAGAGGTGGTGGGAGAGGGAGGTTGGGCGGGGCTAACATGACAGGCAGATGAATGACAGGATCGGTATTGACAGGTTTGGGTAACAGAACTGGAGCTAGACAAATCTCCTCTCCAAAATCAAAAGGTGTTTCAGCCAGAGACGCACTCTCAGTAGCGGAGGGGTGGGCGGGGCTTACTTCCGAACCCTCGACGTCCACTGCTACTCCCTCAGCGATGGATGATTCGGCCGGCTCACACACCTGGTCAGGCGCGCATTGCTTGGGCTCCATGGCGATGTGATCCTCGGTCGCTCTCATAGGCACGGGCTCATTCATCGCCGCGGTCTCCGTTGCGCTACCTGCGGTGGGCTCAGGTCGACAGTCCTCGCCGTCTGGGTGGTTCTGGCTGGGCACTGGTTGGGAAGTGGGGCTGGTGGCATCCTCGATGGTGAACGCAGATCCGCAGGATACCAGCACCCACTCCACATATGACATGAAGCTCCCTCGAGGAACCTCCCCGGACAACTGTGCGCGTGTGGCAGCATTGAGTCCGACTTGCAGGAACGTGCACAGGCAGTCATCCGGGAAGGTGGTCTGATGGGCGAGATCCAAAAACTCTTCTAAGTGTTCCTCGAGGGATCGTTCTCCCTGCTCAAGGCACATGAGCTTTACTGCCGGGAAGTCCATAGTGAATGAAGGGGTGAAAACGGAACAAAAACACTGAACACGAAGACGGGAAAAATAAAAAGGAAAATACAAACGCGTTCTTAGTGGGGTCCGGTATTCTGTCACACTGCTGCGTGAGGCAAGTTCCAATGAGTTCACAAAGGCTATAGCAAATCCAAATAACAGTAGATTTATTCCAGAAGACGAAGAGAGTACGCACACATCAAGGTGATACAAACAATACCGGACAACAGACAGAGAACAAGCAGGAACTAAATACACAGAGATAATTAACAAATGACTAACAGCTGTGATGAAGGTGATTGGTGTCCATGGTGACTGATCAGTGGCGGGAAACTCAGACAGGGAAACACAAATGAGGAGTGAAACTGTGACAACGTGAGTGTTGCTACCGCTTGTTTTGTTTTTTTAACAATGATGTCTGGCACTTTCAACACCATCACGTCACTACTGCTGCTCTCACCGCACATCATTTGCTAATATACAGAATGTTTTATGTTGTGGGGAAAAAAGTTTTCTTGGCTTTTCCTTTGTAGATTTCTCAAGAAAGCTTCTACCATTTGTGTTTTTGGAAAATGGGTAACCACCTTAAGCAGATGCAAACTACCACCAAAGATGGTCCAGCACAGGTATTCTAAACTCTGGCCGTCGGTGACATTAAGAGAAAATTATAACAGTCCTAATCAAAAACATTTGATCAAACTGATCAAGGTCTTTAGGATTACGGGAAAGTTCCAGGTACGTACATTTGATCAAGGTTGGAGCTAAAGTAAGCAGGAAAGTGGACCTTGAAGGCCAGACTTGACAATCCCTGGTCTATCTGTGTGTTTAGTTTCGCTTTTGGACCTTTGTCCTGTGTCTCAATGTCCAAACTATCCATCCTAAACAGTATGTCAGATTAAAATAACTGTGACCCAAAGCATATGTTGAAAAGACTATGCCAGAAGTCCACGGATGGTCTACTACATATGGCGGGAGTTTTACTTTCTGACCCCTGGACTTTACACCTCTGTATATTTCATCTATTTTCATCAATAATGTGGACTTTTATAAAGATCCATTTGGCCATTAACTTTTAAATGCATCATTATGCATTAATATGAGGAGAAAACGGCTTGAAAGACTGTAACTGCAGATCAACATGGGATTTCATCTTTGACAAGATGACTGACAGGCCAAGTTATTGGGCAAATGGCCTATGAGGAGTATGAAATAGTAGATTTTGATCATCTTGAGCCAAGGATTCTAATGGCATAAGGCTCAGTATTGGTTTAGTGTTTAACCAATAGCCAGTGCTAGTTGAGCCAAGTTCATTAGAGTCTGATGAAAGGCCAAGACAAGAATAGGGTTGACCATAGAACTTGCGACCATAGTTTGGAGACGTTTCGAAGATGGTGGAAGGAGGTTTTGCAAATGTGTTTAATGTGAACATTGGAGGTCAAAACGAACCCCGGGTTTATGACTGAGGAGGAGGGAGTGATGGCCTGATCGTCAAAGATGAACTGAGATATGTGAGAGGAGCGAATTTGATGAGGGGTACCAACAAGTATGCCTCAGTTTTACTAGAGTTCAGCTGGAGGAATTTGTTTTTCATCCATGCCTTTATCTCCTCAAGACATGTGGTAAGGCGGGGCTTGAGGCAGTCTTGATATAAAGTTGAATGTTGTCAGCATAACAATGGAAAGATAGTCCATGTCTGCTGGTGACAAATCCAAGTGGAAGCATGTAAAGAATGAATAAGATTGGGCCGAGAACCGACCCCTGTGGGACACCACGTATAACAGGGAGCATCCTAAACACATTCTCCCAATATAACACACTCATCCTGCCAGTAAGGTAGGACTGAAACCACTGCAGTACCGTTCCCAAAAGCCCAACTGTGTTGTGGAGGCGGTCCCGGAGCATGGTATGGTCTACTGTGTCAAATGCTGCTGTTAGGTTTAGGACAGGGTTTCTCAAACTCGGTCCTGGAGGGCCTGTCCTGCAGAGTTTAGCTCCAACCCTGATCAAACACACCTGAGCAAGCTAATCAAGGTCTTCAGGATCACTAGAAACTCACAGGTAAGGAAACTTGAAGTAAGGAATATAAAACATGAGTGTGGATACATTTATTTATAGCCAAGATTATGCTATAATAAGGCGTTAAGCCCACAAGAATCATTTACATTATATATAGCTAAGTTTCATATTTTTAACGTCATGTGAGTTTAATGACTTACTCTGTGTAAACAACGAGGGCGGGTCTCTAAGACATGAACAGCCAATGAAAATCGACCTGAGGTGTAATCTTTTTCATTGGCTTTGAGAAGAAGCCGTCGCCGGCTACTCTGCCGAGACCGGAGGAGGGACAGTCCCATCAGATAGTGACCAAACCCTGTTACTTTCAGCATGTGCTGGAGCAGCAGACAAGCTCTTCCCGCTAGAGATCCGTCCGCAATCCCACACGTTTGAAGATGCTTGGCTATATTTAACCATATCTAAAGCATTTGCTGTTTAATGCAACGCTTTCCCATGGCGTCTGTTCAGCAGTCAAGAATTCAGTCATACCTGGAGAAGAATAAAATCGGACGCTTGTTTGAGGTATGCGCTACAACTTTTTTTTCCACAAAAGATGCTTGTAAAACACCGCGTGATTTTGCTGCATTGGAAATGAATGAAGCAGGAGCTTCTTGTCTGCTCGAAGGCAGATTTTGATGTGAATTAGAGTTGAATTGTAAGTGAATGGTGATGGCACAGGGCATTTTAAGAACATCTTATTTCATTTTGTGTCGTTTGAATTCGGAGGTGTAAGCGGGATGTTTGTGTAAAGCCTCCTGCATTCAACTTACCTCCATTTAATCAATGGAACTGTTGGAAACTAGAGATTTTGGAATTAATTGTATAGCCCACCCTGTAGAAATCATCTGAAGTAATGTGGTAGAAGATGTTTCTGCTGACTGGACGATTTTTAGCAGTAAGCCAATTTGGTGCCATTGTTTCTTCCATCAAGATTTTCGTATTTAAAGAGGTATAGGCTCCTGTATTTGGGAACCCAGCTCCTTCTTAAGATATTTCTTTGCATTTGTTTTGTAATGTATAGTTAGTGCATTTCTGCTCATCTAAACGAACTAAATATATGGCCATACTGTACAGGAGACATGGGCATGGTGCAACATGGAGTGACTTGTAATGCCAAAATTGGAATGAACTAGTGTATGAGCATGCAATTATGTATAATATATAGTTATTGAAGACATTTTGAGGTAACGTGAAAAGAATAGCTTTGTAATGTGAGGGCAACTCTTTCTAATGTTCTACTGTATAGTGGACCCACAAAGATTGCACAAAATGAGACAGCAGGCTTTTATTAAAACAAAATGTTTATGTCATAACAATAGTTTTTAATATAAGTTTTAATACTGCATTTATTTATTGCACCAATTTTTAAATAGATTTTCTTATTAGTGTTACAACTTACATGGTATATGAAACTGCAGCAATCTTTGTATTTGCGATTAATATAGAGTTTAGGAGTAATTTGTATATTTCTAAATTTATTGCAGGCACATATGGGAACACAATATTAAAGTTTGAAATGCATATAGCACAACAATCGACTGCGTTTCAGACGTTTAAATAAAATGCATTACATCCCCCGGTCTCTTTTGCACTGTCAGCAACATTGGATAATCAGTTGGATGATGTGGGGGGACTGAGTAAACACCTATAATGAATTGAACAGATTGCCTTTAAAATAGTATTAGACTGTATCCATAGTGTCCATTATACTATGTCTGAAACAATAGAAACTGGACACACCAGTCACCTTGAGAAAAATGCTCCACACCATAACGAACCAAAACAGCGTTATCATCCACCACTGCTATACCTCCATGAGGCACCTGTAGTGAGGGGAACGGTCTATACGACTCAAACTGCTGATGTATCAACTGTCTTGTAGCGGGGACTGTGTACATGGGTTGAATATTAAACAGCAATAAAGCTAAAAGCAGCGCGCGTGTGATGTGACCTAGTACCATGGACAGCGGCGCCGCGCAGAGATCTGCCACATGAACGCTTTTCCCCCCGGGGGCGAGCGCTGAGAGTGGGTTGTTACGCGAGTGTCTCGCGCGGTAGTTTTGAAGTATTTTTTTATATTTCTGAGAATTGTTTAGGCGAATTTGCAGTCTCTTGAAATGGCCTCGGATTAGTCTGACAAGTCCTGCAAAATATAGCCTAACACTTAACTACAAACAGTTAAGACATGTTCATTTTTTTAATTAATATTAGCTACTGTAAGTAGACTATCGGGAATAGTTGTCACAAGGGTTGTATCCCAGTAACTAGGAGCTTTTAAATCAAAAGTCCTCTCAACGTGTAGGCTATTTTCTCCAGCATGGTTATATGTTCGTTTCAAAAATATGCCATATTGGTTCTAATGTAGCCTTAAATTAAATATTTTTTGTTAAACTAAAAGTTCAATATACATTTTTTGAGTAGTTTTTAAATTGAAAGGTTCTCAGGACAAGGGTATTTTTTCATAGATGTCAACCTGGGGCGTATTGTCACATGTTTTTAATACTGTGTATTTATACAATTCATTAATTATTATAATTCAATATTTGTTTTGGACCTAATATGTTGCCTTATCTTTACCTTTATTTTACTTATTTTTCACCTATCCATCAATTCTCCAAACTGCCTGTCCTATGTACGGACACTGTGAGGCTGAGCCATAGGCTGGGATTATTATTATTTAATTTTTTTTTTTCACCTATCCATTAATTCTCCAAACTGCCTGTCCTAGGTAGGGACACTGTGAGCCTGAGCCATAGGCTGGGATTATTATTATTTATTATTTTTTTTCCACCTATCAATCAATTCTCCAAACTGCTTGTCCTATGTAGGGACACAGTTAGCTTGAGCCATAGGCATTAATTATTTTATTTTAATAAAATGGGCTAATAGGCTGTTCCACTGTGACAACTTACCCCAAATAGTGCCACAACTTGCCCCACTACTACTATGTCTATTCTGTGCTGACTGAACTTTTTTTTCTTGCCAGTCAATGGTGAAAATGTTCACTCATTCTTTCCATATATAAAATACTTACCAAGTAAGTATTAGTATTATACACAAATGCTGTTATGTCAATTTTAATTTGCACTGAACTTTCATATCCATCCTCTGTTATTTTATGTCACTGCAAACAGCTAATATAGAGTCTCAGTTTGTTTGCACATCATAACTATTATCAGTATCTCTTTCCAGGTGTGTTTGCCTGGTGTGTTTCCACTTTACGCTGTAACTGTGCTCACTGCGAATGCTTCGGTAGAACAATACAGACATAATGTAAGAAAAAATGATAAATGGCCCATGTTAGCTATACTTTACCGGTTCTTGAAAGAAAAAAAAAACCAAGTTGACAAGTAAACCTAAATTGAGGTCAGTATGAATGCAATATGCATGGGACTGGGGAGTAACATGACAGCTGTAGCTGGTGCTCACCAAGGCATGGCAACACAGAACTGTAATATTTTATAGGTCAGTTTTTTTTAACATGAAATAGATTTGTTTGCCACAGAATTCGACCACTTAAATATTTATGATATAAAAGTACTTTTTTCTCTTTTTGAACTGACTCATTGGTGGTACAATATGTACGGTAGGTAAAATATGTATGAATTTTGTATCAAAATATCCCAAAACCACTTGCACATTGTTATATATTTCTTTCATTTATATCCGCCTTATCCCTGCTTCTGCTTGTACTGCATGGCGACATGACGTGGACAACTGTGTAACTTTTTGAACCATGGCAAGCAGACTTTGGGACAAAAGGCGAAATAAAACGAGGATCAATATCTCGAATTTCGAAATGCCGAGATTTTTGTGTGCACGACAAACTTCCACTTTACAGACCTTCATGACTTGAACATGAACATGACTTGACATGACTTGGTGAGCAAATGTACATAAAACAAAACAATGTTATATAGCTCTATGATGCAATGAATGTGATCAGTATATTCTAATGTTGATCTAGCTTACTGCTAGTATCATACAGCCAACAAACTAACACATAGTATAACATTATAACTTTCAACACACTCAAATGCAATTTAGTATGATATTGTAGAGCAATTGAAACAGTGCTGCGTTACCTCACAATTTTAATATGTGATGACGTTTAAGCATTAATTGAGCATTTGCAGGTAGTTTTGTAGAATGAAATGTCCTTACTCCTATCCGCGGGAGTCACGTACAGTATGACGCTGATATCTGCCTCTCGATTAGCAATCGCGCCCTGCTTCATACCATTGTCATGTTAAAACACCTGTAATAGAAATTACTCATCCATAAACATTATTTCCCATAAACATTACTAGATCCATCAGCATGACTAAGTTCCATGATTCCGCTTATTCACTGCGTCATCAATCTGTCTTTGTTATTGTATAAGGTTAGCAGCCCCTACAATATAAAAAAACATATTGTAGCTTTAAAGTTTTTACGACCTAATAGTTTCTCCTAAGTCTATAGAATGTGAGTTGACACAGTTAACTGGTGATCGGGCTTCTGGCTGCTCAGAATTAATGAGGAAGTTATTATGCTTAGAAAAAAGGCATGTAATGAATGTTATAGTGCAGGCAACACTTGCAGCATGCTTATATGACTTTAAATTAATTTAATTAAATCCACCTGCACTAAATTAGGGCTTCGCTTATTTTAATTTTCCAGTAGAGTGACATGTGTGGGGGCTGACGATCGAGATGTGTTGATTAGCATTAACTGTTTTGCCTGAGTGCATTTTTTTGCATTCATTAGTGAAGAGATATTTACATATTCTTGAGACTTTCCTAGACGAACTTTATTTTTTTTTTAGATTCTCATTTCCGTTTAAACAGTTTGATAAGAAAAGATAAATATTGAGGAGTATTTTCAGGTAACAACACATCTTATACTGAACTTAAAGCTGCAGTCCGGCGTTTTTCCTCTTTGTCGCCATCTCTGTTCGAAATCTGCAATTGCAGTCATTCACGAAATTATTAACTTTACACAATGTTTATGAATGAACACAATGTTTGAGGAGAGTGTGAGGATGTCAGTCACCGCGCCGGTGTGGATACTGGCATTCAGAATCACAGATTATTCTTTTTGGAAGTATGACCAGAATTTAAATGTCTGAACTAGTAAGAAACATCCACTTTTGTTCTGGTTCTGACGTTGTAGTTAATCGCGCTGACTAAATCTAACAATCACTTAAGTTATCATATCAAGCAAAACCCTGCAAATTATACTTTATTCTCAAATTGTTAATGTTAACAACATGACAACTACATGTAATGTCCTTTGATATGTATCCGCATGGGTCCGGTTTCAGTCTCTTTTTTAATGTAGCCACTCTGAAGTCTGAACGAAGTCTTTTGAATTTTACAACGGGTGAATCTGTTGTCACTGGTGATTGTTGTTTGAACCTTTCTGGATCCACCATCAAATTAAAAACCTTATTACAAGCTTACTGCTTTGACTCGAGCTAGTTTTGAACACTGGCTGGTTATGTATTTTCTCAAATATGTATTTTGGATCATTTTTAGTGCAGCTTTAAGGAGACATCTAAACTTAAGGATCTCATAGAATCATAGGCAACTTTAGCGATTATCTGCTCCACTCAGCTGTGATGAGAACAAGTTTAGGGCAGGAACAGGAAAACAGGCTATCAATAGCCAAATCAAAGTAGCCGTATCACAGTGTAATGGTTTGAGGCAGTGCAATAAAGAGAGTAAAATGTTTGCAAAGCTGCAGCGTAATTGATCTCTGTTGTGAGAATTGTGTGTTCACCCTCAAAACACACTATAGTTTGAGCAAATGGAGGTTTGATTAGCATGCAGTTACACACTAATGCATTCAGGCAATAAAACCACCAGCTTCAACACAGTAGTCATTTGTGTATGCGGAATATGTACAGTTGTATTTTTCATTCAGCCAGTATGAGTTTATGTGTACTGGAGAATTATTGTCATGGATGGGAGTTTGATTTGTGGCTGTCACAGACAGTATTCGCACTTACTGAGCCACATAACACCTCAGACAGGACCCTTAGTTTTATTTTTAGAAGATTCCTTTCTTTCATGTAGGGGGAGGGAAGTTATTACATTTATTGACTGAGATCATGGTATGGATGGTTCTTGATAGGGTCTGACCATTTTGTTACATCACATGGGATGAAAATGATTTATGAGAAATCTATTTTGTTTTGGCCATAAGACCATTCCAATTCATCTAGAGTCAAGGGTACACTTGCCCAGAGTGCATTGCTCAGTTCTAGAAAAGTCATTCAGTGTAAAGAGCCATTGGTGGCTCAGTTTCCCCATGGCTTTGTAAGGATCACAGCCTAGACCTTGCTGAAATAGGGTCAGCTGATGTTCACTGAACTCCAGGTGTAAAGGGACTTGGGGTTAAAGGTTATTTGGGAATTTCTGCTCATCCAGTTTCTAGGTTGCTGTACTAGTGTCTTAAAGCTGCAGTGTGTAATTTCTTTGCCACTAGCATCACCAAACTGGATTTATAACAAAAGTGTACATTTTGTTAAAAGCTACATGCAAGATCAAGATTGTTCAAATCCACAGAGCGCTATTTTATGATGTGACTGTCTGTCCTTAAAGGACAACTCCAGCGAAAATGAACCTTTGGTCTAATAACACATATGTACATAGTCAACCGTTCTCTGAGATTTGTTTTCATGATTATCGAATGTAAAGAGTTTTATCTCTAAAAGCTTATAACGCTAGTATATGGGGCATAGAGTAATGAAAATAAAAATCGATACCACTAACAAGGCTCAAAATAGCCCAACACTAACACAGTAGCATAATCAGGGTCCCTACATGCAAAACGAAGTATTGAGAATGTTGTAAGTGTACAGACTGTTTAATAAGAAGATATTTTTGAAAGACAGTCCACTTAGCGAAAACAGGCAGGAGTCATCTTTGGAAAACAGTCTCGAGCAGTCGAACCATCTTCTTATTAACCCCCTGAGCCCGACGGCATTGTCGACGATGCCACACGTCACCTCCGATAAAAGTTAACATAAGTCGATGACAGATTTATCGATTTTCTTACCGTTTT
>JAOTRC010000016.1:11162375-11176025 GCA_027497675.1 Cyprinella lutrensis | reverse complement strand
CCAATTTTGGGTCAAATATGGACAAACCCGAAATGTTGGGTTAAAAATGTAATGTAAAAATTTAACCCAACGGCTGGATAGTCCATATTTGACCCAAAGTTGAGTTAAAACAACCCAGCATTTTTTAGAGTGTATTATGCAAATAATTCCTAACCCTATAAAAGTTTCTGTATTATAATTAATACACATATTTCTTAGGCCTCTAAGTTGCACAAACATAGCACAATATACCACACACATTGCATATACAATACATAAATGACTAGTAATAAATAGTAGTAAATAAATAAAGCTTCACAATAAGTACATGATAAATAAGCAGTAGGCATAAAAAAGGTTACGTTAAAAATAGATAAATAAGAAGGGATAAATAATTCACGAATCCGCACACACGGACATCTTATATAAGTTTATTAACTATTCATATTTCTAATAGAAGTCAGTCTAATACATCAAGCTTTTAAAGAGCTATTCATTTATACAACTCACAATCACAATTGTATTGCATTGTATGGTGTGCTCATAATATATTCATATTTCTGGCTATTATTTTATATGTCAGGCTATATAGGTTTAATGACCAAAATAGATGCTTATTTAAAGTCCCTAAATTTCTTTCATTTGTTGCAGACAAACCTTATGATTCAATTTCATGTATTGTGCATTGTTGTGTTTTTATAAAGAGAATTTGGTTCTACGTTGTGATGGGGTGGAAGTATGACGTGACAAGGAGAGCTCAAATTAACTATCCCGGAGGGTGTATTTATTAACAAGTGGTAGGTTAAGAGTGAAAAGTGGCTTTCTCAGGTGGTGCTGTGCTCTCTAGAGATTTCTTTGGTGCGGTGAGTCGGTGCTGTGCTCGTATCAGGTCTAGCTCGGTCACACACTGGTTTCTGGAAAGAAAGAGACGGCACATTAGTTCTCAGTATTCAAGACACCAATCTCCTCGTTGTTCAGCCTCATGCTGCTTGGCTGTGGGGGAAATTGGTGACAGTTGTGGCCAATCAAGCCATGATGAGCGGGCACAGGTGTTTCGCGGCTTAGGGCAACGCTGATGAGTGCTCGGGACACTTGGTGGCAAGTTTTGATGTTTGCAAGTACGTATGAGATTTGAGAGCCGTAGTAAATTTTGTGTATTTTTTTGTGTAAATTATTCCATTTAACATCTTTCAAGTGCTAGCTACTTTTGAAAAATGTACGCTTTTGGTATTGTACGCTTTTTGATATTTTACATAATGAGTCCAGAGGTTACTGTGCAGCAATGAAACATAAACAAAGTATAATTTACACATGGAAAAACACTGCAGCATGTATAGTATCTGTCATTTTCACGCTCATACTGTACATAACAAGGAAAAGATATCCATTCTCCCTAAGCAACACATCGCACAGGACACTTCTGACGTGATATATATCTTCCTGATTTATTGTTAGGATTCTATTTGGATTTTATGCTAATCAAGCTCATGCACATAAGCACAGTTTTAAGAAACGAACCTACTCATTTTAAAATCAATCCAAATGTTCTCCCAGATCATCAGAACATTCACTAATTGGTCATTCTGGGTATCCAGCATCCAGCTTTAGTGCTGTGCCACTTGATCGCCGAACCTAATGAGCTGTTCTGTTCTGTTACCTGAGATAACCTGTACTGTCACTGTTATGCTATTTATACTATTTATGCGAGTTATACTATTTGTCTAAAATGTTTTTTGTGTGTATGGAATGGAAATGTAACACTTACTGCATGCCATCTTATTGCTTTCTCCTCCGCAACACTTTTTGTCAATGTCCACATACGTTTAAAGCAATTGGGGAATGTGTTTTGGAGGTGGATGGGAAAACACCCTGCAGAAATCATTTGCAAAACATGCAGTGCACTGAAAGCAAGTGTCACAGTAGTGGCAAGCACATTTAGCTTGTTTTTTTTTGAGCGTTCTAATTTATTCAGTGTTACACTTTTTGCTGCAAGTGCTCTCAGTCAGACTCACAGAGATATTTCATATGACTGAAAATCTGCACCTGTTAAACATGGGGTAATAGTAAAAAAAGTAACATTTGCACTAATACTGTTTTCAAGAGTATAGTTGTCTTTAAAATGCCCAGCAACTGCTCAGGTCTTGATAGTGAGGACTGAATTGCGTAAATAATCCTTGCAAATATATTTTAAAAAGCATTTATTTCATTAATGAATATAGCTTCCTACAACATTGCTAGAGCTAGGCACCCCTAGCAATAACTTTTTTTTTTACGAATTCTAGTAATAAGGGATATGGATTAGTGAGATTATCAAATGATGAAGGCTGTGATTTATTTATACAAATGGACCCACTGTGTGTTTCATAATGAAGAGCAGCATTGTTAATTTAAACATGAATAGCACTGTTTTCTGTGTCATCAGAGCAGCTCGGCTAATAATAAACAACAATTATTATTATTACAAATACTATTATTATTTATATATTATATACTTGTTTTTTTACAGTACAATAATAATATATTCTCTTAATTTAATTTCTACTGAGGTTGTTCTTGTAAAGTCATAGTTGGGTGAAAATTGGTTTTCTTAATCTGATTGCGTGCTTAATAAAACTGTAATATTGTGCGCAAAAAATCACACAGCTGTATTGTACAGGAAGGATGTTTGGCTTTTTCAGTTTTTGAAAGTTTTTTTTTTTTTTCATTTTATGTTGCAGTGCCTCGTTCAATACTGCGTCCGACCTGGGACTGGAGGACTAAACCTGAGAGTCGAGACTTTAATGAGTTCAATCACATACTGCAGGAGAGCAAGAAGCTTGGCAAAGCCCTGGAGAATCTATCCCGCAGTGAGTGAACCGACAACTATAGTGCGAAACAGCTATGGACGGCTAATTCACACTGCACGGACAGACACTGACAGACTGCAACAGTCACTTCAGCAGGTTTTCTCAGATCAGTGTGTTACCCCTGTTGGTGTCTGTCGGCTCTGATTTTCGCCTATTAAATATGTTGAACATGGTTTTGGAAGGTCTGAAAAGTGTCGTACTGTAAAATGGTGACTGTCGCCGTTGGTCGGAATCTGTCAGTGCAGTTTGAATTGGCATTTAAAGAATAAACTGACTATTGTAATTTGTCTGCTGTTAGAGCTTTATTTATACTTAGCCTTTCGAATGTATATTTATTAGAAATGTTTTAAAATAAAGTGTGTTTAAGCTAAAGGTTCTCAACTGGTGGGTTGTCACTACCAAACTGAGTCTCAAGTTCTACCAGCAGGAAGAAAACAACCCCAAAAGCAAATATTGTACAACTATAAATATGCTGAATCAACTGTTCATTTATCAACTTAATTATGTAGGCTTATGAACTACAAAGTAAAAAAAAACCCCTCAAAATTCAAGAAAATGCTCAGTCCCCATCCTGAAAACCAATTGAGAACCTCTAATTTAGTATCAAACGAGACATTTTCTAATTCATTTATGTGTGATTTTATTTCCTTTTCCAGGCATTGCTGTTTCTGACGACTTTGACCTGGTAGGATGCTTACTATTTCTTTTTTTTATCATTTATGCTGTCTTGCAGTAATACAAATAAATTATTGTAATGGATTTGTTTAGGAGCTGTAAAAAAAAAGCCTAGTTTGATTGCTGTTTGTGTGAAGACTCCATTAGAAATAAAAAAATATGAATAGAAAACCCAGTTAAAACATACGTCTCTGAATACAGAACAGTTTTTAACCTGGTTTTTGGCCATTTGCCCAGGCTTCCCTCTGCTCCCGATTTGGCACTTCAAATGCAAATTAAAACATTTAGATATTAAAGCAAATTAATTTCTTCTCTTAGTACCGTTATAGAGGACGTTTTCTCAAAATTGCCTGTTGCTGATAAACTACAGAAACGTGTAATGTCAAAGCTGAATTTTTATTACTGCTTACCATGTGCGTCCTCCATTATTAATATCTACTCACTGGGAAAATGACTGGCCCCAAAAATAGCATAGATAATGAATCATATTTCAATTACCACCCCTGTAATTGATCACCCATTTGTGTAACCACAAGTTGTTTTTATGTTTACATCTCTGCCTGTTTCTCTCTCTTCACACCTTGTCCTCTCTTTGAAAGGACCCTCGGGCGTATAACTCCGTACAGAGGCCACGTGTGGTGGGTGAGTGGGTGGGCCGTGAGGAGGAAGATTCAGACCCCCTTGCGGCTGAGATGCTTCAGCCCCCTGTCCCAAGAGCCAAAACTGAGGGTTGGGTGAGCAAAGACAACAGTCCTGTTGGAAGGTGAGCAAACAAACTATGCAGGTTTTTTTTGTAACCCTTATGACTTAGTTTTCTTAATGAAAAAGAAAGGTGATATTTAGCTGCTCTTTTCCATGGTGACCATCCTAATTTTGGTTGATGGCAAACCAGAGCCAGGGTCTAGCCCTGGAAGCATCACAGGCCTCCGCTAACCCTACATAAGTACCTCGAGGGGAGATATTCTTCAAATGTGTATGCACTGCACAGCTATATCTTAAAAACAGCAATTGCAGCTCCTCGACCCTTTAAAGACGTTACCAGGGTGATTTTAATTGGCTAGTGTTTGAGTGGAGGGCAGGGGCCGGCCGCAGAGAATGCAACTAATTAGAAAGGATCAGATATTAAATAATAAATCATATTCAGAAGCCGGCTGACAGAAAAGACTTCATTCCATTAAAATATTCTCTCACTTGATTACAGTACATTATGGAGCCTCTGGTCGATATGACAGGCGTCCCCAGTGCATATAGCTGTACAAGCTCTGCCAGTGACTTTCATTACAGAGAACCAAGGCAATGGGCTGCTGTGATCTTTAGCCTTAGTCCTCATCAATGTGAATGAATCAGTACAAGAGTAAACACTTTCTCCTCTAACATTGTTCCCCTGCTGTTTATAACAGATATTTAGACATTTGATAGTACAGCAGTCATTGCAGTTGATACTAGATAATTTAGGATTTTATAACAAAAGATTGAGTAGGGAATTGATTTCTACTGACTATAGTTATTAGGTGGTGAACTAATGAAGTCATGAAGATGTGACATATGATACTGACTTTTATAAGCATGGCATTTGAGAAAATTAATCGAATAACATTTACTTTAACGTTTCATGCTTATGCAGACATAATACTTTCTTTGTGCTTTATAGCTGTAACGTTTGATCAACTTAATGCATCCTTGCTGAATAAAAGTATTAATTTCTTGAAAAATCTTACTGACCCCACACTTTTAAAGATTAGTGTACTTTCAATAGCTTCAATAAATAGTCTAAGGAGAACTAATTTTACGTTAAAAATTATAATTTTTGTAGTGAATCAGAAACATAGGGCCCTGTTTTGACAATCTAAGCGCATGGTCTAAAGCACAGGGCAACAGGCGCACTTAGTTTTATGATGGGAAAAATGGTTGGCGTGCCCAGTGCATGGTCTAAAAGGATTTGTCCCTATTCTCTTAATGAGTAATGGGTGTGTTTTGGGCGTAACGTGCAATAAACCAACCAGAGTCTCATCTCCCATTCCCTTTAAAAGCCAGTTGCGTTCGTGCCATGGCGGGTTGGTATTTACATGATGGAATTAGCAAGCGGAAAGACATTTCTAGCAAGGAAACAGATCTGCTTGTGGGTTGAAGCACGCGAGCAGACCATCTACAGGACAAACCGGATTCCACCATATCTTTATGTACACAATAATAATCTTTTATAGTGCAATCAATTTATTTATTTTTTTTATATTTGACACACTGTAAAAATGAATATGCTTTATGTAATCAATAGAATTGTGGCAACAGATTACAAGCAATATTATTAATTAAATGTAACAAATTGGAATTGAGTAATAATTAATAAAATTATTCCTTTAATCACTGAAGGAGAAACGCATAATTTTAAAACAAACACCGATCACCATAATGGTGACTTCAGTTTATGTTTTTTGGGTTGTTGTTGTAAGTTTTACTCATTTTAAATGGTTAACTTTTAAGGAATTAATTTGATTGATTATTACTCAATTGTAATTTGTTAAATTTAATTAATAATATTGCTTGTAATCTGTTGCCACAATTTTTTTGATTAGATATATATTCATTTTTACAGTGCATGTTTGTGTGATGCTGCGTATCCCTGTGTGTGTAATAAGCAGTGTAGACACGTTTTGGACCCACATATAGGCTATATTACTAATGTGCCCTTTAAATAAAAAAAAAAAATACTGTGCTATTGATTTTATACCAGGTTTTTGGAAGTGAAACTAGCAAAACACACTTGCGTCGTGCCTGGCGCATTGTGCCAGGTTTATGATAGAGCCAATAGAGTGCAAACAATGTTGTCCGATCCCTGAATGAATGACTATTCTCAACCCATTCTTTTTAGTGAATCGATCACATAAAGCTAATATTTAATTGTGAGACTTAGTTACTGACTGGTTACTTATATCAATGCAGTTTTGGATTGCGTTAATAAAATTTAAAGCCCTGGTTCAAATCTTGCAATGTCATTCAAGACATACATCTGCAAGTCTAAAACCCCATGAGTAGGGGATTCAAATCGTCAATAGCAGAACAGCATGGCTGTTTTCAACACCTGTTCTGTAATTTGACATAGAGAAATAAACCGGCAGCTGTTCTGTATAATGACCACTGCTTTCCCACTTCTGGAACAAAATCCTGTGTTTTCTTCCTAACGGCGAAGCTCTCGTTCTGAGGAAGTTGTCAGTCTTCAGGGGAGTCTGGGAGAGTGTCGAGGCTGCTGGGAAATTAGGTGGAGACAGAGGTGGATGCTGGAATGGGTTATTTTGACTGATTTTGGAGATGATAAAGCTCCAGTGTGGGACTCCACTCTCATTCCCTTTACACACAAGCAACATATTATAAAGCGTAATCCCCTCGTTCTCTCTTTTCTCCCATCCTCCCTTTCCTTTTCCTTCGAACTCCTACGCTCCACGTATCTCTTCTTTCCTTACATTCATAAACATCCCCACCAACCCACTCTCACTGCAGGGTTCTAGCCAAAGACATGCTCAGATGTACAGTATACTCAGCTGAGAGGGTCTGACTTTCACGACCCTAATGTGATTAAGGGCTGGTCGAGCCCGGGACTGTTCTTGTGGTGGCGTCAGAAATGTATTATTATTATGACCTCATTTGCAGCGGCTCCAGAATGATTAGTCATTCAGCATTTGCAGCTCAGGTGACTGGCTCAAAAGAAAAAAAAACTTGCCACCTTGGAATTATAAGGTTCTATCTGGAATTTACCTCTCAAATTTGAGAGGGTTTTTGATATTGTAGCAAAGACATGATCAAAGACCAAATACATTAGCATTGCCATAGCCATTACCATACCAGGATTATCACGCTGATACGTAGTACTTCCGGATTCAGTGATCTTTGCGCACTGCCACTTCCGTTGAATGACCGATCTCGCTGGCGAATTGATGAAGGACTACACTGAGTTTTTTTATACGGCATCCCTGGTAAATTAGTCTGATTCACTAAATGCTTGGCTGCAAACAAACGTGCTACCTTGTTTTATTTTAAAGTTTTAATCCACTTCTTCCTTATACTCAATTCAGTTGGAAATCCATGAAAACTTAAGTAGGGTTGGCGTTGTCGGTTAGATTTACAAAGTGGAACAGAACAGTGACATATCGTCTCAGCCATTGTTGAACTGCGTCGGAAGTGGACATATACAAAGTTGACAAATCCCGCCCATGAAACCCGGAAGCGTGATAATCCCCTATTTCTATTACTATACTTATCTCCTGAAAGTGGTCATGACAGAACTGCAATTCCCTCCCCTGTCCACCTGGTAACGAGTGCGCTCTTGGCTATCAAGTTAATGGTCAAGAGTGGCTTTTCTGAGTCACGTGATATTGTTTCCAAGCTGTTTTATTGACGTCTTTTTGCGAGTGAAACACTGATAGAATGATTACATGAGAGTATTGATACGTATTTCGGTAAGTTCATGTTTAGTTTGTTCTATAACGAGAAAGGGATGATCGCGCTCCGCTTCGCTTGAACTGACACGCTAATCTCGCGCATTATACATTTAAAAGCAGGGCCCGTATTCATAAAGAATCTTACAAAGAGTAGCTTCTAGTGACAAAATTCAAAGAAAATTCTTAGAAATGTGGGCATTTACTCTTGAAATTAAAGTAAAAATCCTAATAAAAAAAAGTAATTCAGTAAGTATCTCAACCCTTAAAAGGAGTAGGGACGAGGACTTTTAAGAGGCTTAAGATTTTCTTTAGCAGAAGAGAAAATGGCAGAAAAATGAAGAGGCAGAAAGATAAAGAGGAAGAAAGAAATGTATTGCGGACAAATGATGACAGTGAGTTAATAAGACACTATAAATTGACACCTGGCTCGAATGTTTCTGGATGGCCTTGTGTTCATCCACTGACTGGGCTAACAGTAAACACTGTTTGTCTGTCCAGTCGGGCTTTCTCGTCCTTCTTGGTTTTGATTCCATGTTTGTTACATTAAAACCAACATTCAAACCACCACTTAAATAGACATGCCAGCAATCAATGTAATTGGAAAGAGTGGAAGATGGAGCATGGTAAAAAAAGGGATGTTTATACACATATATAATGTGCGTGTGTGTGTGTGTGTGTGTGTGTGTGTGTGTGAGAGAGAGAGAGAGAGAGAGAGAGAGAGAGAACAGTCAAATAGGAAAAAATACGCATGTAATTTCAAAGTGAAGGCTTAGTATAGACCCTATACTTAGAATCACACTTTTTTTTTCCTTTTAGGACAACCAACCAATCACAGTCTTCAAAAGATTGTGTCATACATACAGTAGCAATGGAGTCAACCCCGCCTCTTCAGATTATGAAAGAATTTTTATGACCGACAATGCAGAAGTCTAACGAGACCTCTTGTATGTTATTCATTCATTCATTCATTCATTCATTCATTCATTCATTCATTCATTCATTGTAGGTTTGCCTAAGCCTTGTTGGAGTAAAGGTATTGAAACCTGATTACATAAAATACATTTAGGAAACTGAGATTTTACTGTCTTTGTAATCTGTGTAAATGTAAATAATGCTGTTAGCCATTATATATGCAAATACAAGTGAGGAGGCATAAAGTTCACTTCTAATGAGCATTGTGTGTCACACTGCCATCTGTAAAAGCTACATCTACTAAACCACCAGCTGACCTGCGATCAGTGAATCGGCGCTAACCACACATCTGGCTAATTACATAACACTTCTCAAATCATTTGTATTTAAGACATATTTGCTGTGGGTATTTTGAGGCTTGAGGTTTTTGTCAGCAGCCACAAATAACATACGTCACCCTCTTTATACTGACCTACAGTATGTAACCTATGTAGTGGGTTTTTGTTGTTGATGAACCTTTCCAGATCACCATCCGTTTTTCCTCCCATTCCTATTGGATGGGCTTCACTTTTACAGTACAGCCAGTTGACTCCTCACGGCCCTTGTGGTCTGTGTAATTTTACGCCATTTACATCATCAGTAATATGGAACAGTTGTTCCATATTACTTCATTCTTAGTTTTGGTTTTGTGGTCTTGTTTTTCTTTTTTGGAGCAGTGAAGCTTCTGTGGATACAGTCTGTTCTGCCAGGTGGACGCTGTGGAGAGTTTCTCATCCCACAGGAATGCGGCAACAGTACAACTTTAGTTCTGTCTAACAAGGCTTCACATGGCCATACCAACCCACGCAAGGCTATAGCAATAAATTCGGCCTTCTGAAGCAATATGTTCTCACTTGCATTTTATTTTAGTAGCGCAGCCTCAGATTCATTAATGTGTAATTATTTGAACACTGGTTAGGCCCGATCTGAGAGACAAACTCTTCTGTATGACAGGAGCCGAAATTAGTAAATTGAATGTTTCCATTAATGCAGCTTTTTTCTAAATCATTATTTGTTAGCCGTGCTTCACTGCGCTCTGTTTACCACATTCCCCTTCACTAGAACAAGACCCTTATTAAGTGAAATGACAGGATTAATTTGATCACTAATTCTACCTCTGTGTAATTAAACCAAGCTGAGCTAGAGTTGTCACTACAGTAACAGTAACATTTGTATTTATTTGAAACACTGCCAGGGTCCTGTTCTGTATTAGTCGGATATATTGTGTTCTGAATGCTATTGTGAAAATGATTCAATTTTTTCTCTCTTCCATGCATGAAACAATTAAAGGCACACTATGCAGGAATTCCATTTTTGTCAAACAGCGACCCCTAGAGTCGCCGTGGAGTACTTGTATTTAACCTTACTGTCGTAAATGCCACTTACGCAGAGCGTCTCTGCCGTCACGGCCTGATACCCCTTTGAAGATGTTATATTAAGGTACAAATCTTGCATAATGTGCCTTTAAAAAAGCGATGTGTTTGAAATCAAGCTGAGCGCTCGTGTCCGCTGTTATCAGTGTCATGGATACATAGTGTCTCTTGTGCCGGCACGTGCATAGTCTTCACTCGGATGCGCTCTACATATCACCGTTGTGGATACTCTAAATTCATTCTTGTAAAATCACAAAATAAAATGCACACAAACTTAGAAAGATTTACTTACTAGTCCATCGACAAGATCGCCAGGTCAGAATCACTGTTGCATCCAGTGTTGCTTTTTAGCTCGCGCCAACTAGTAAAAAGTTGTCTCTTCTTCCTTGTCTCTTCTGACTGTGTTTTCTTTGCTTTCACGTCTTAAATGCATGCAAGTGTCTTTGTGCTTCATATGTTGTTGTTGATGTGCTGTTGATGACGTTGTTGCCGTAAAGCATGTCGTGATTCTCGCGAGATTTGTCGGTGGTCCTCTCAAACCAAACAACAGTGTAACCCAACCGGAAAGCTTTTCTACCAGGATGATTCGCACTACTATGAGTTTTTTTGAACTACCGAAATGACTTTGAAGCTGTATACAATTTCATACAATTCTTGCATAGTGTGCCTTTAATATAGTGCCATAGTGTTTTAATGGAGTGATTGATTCACACAGCTCTCTGCCATCAGAATGAATAGCATGTTTCTTTTCAAAGTGTTCATCTACCTCATACTGTGGTCGTTTGTTCGCTTTGTTTGAATGTATTACAATGGGATCTAGAAGTCTGAGCTTAAAATCTATGATTTATAATCTAATGCAAACGTGGGAATAAAAAGGGATCCTTGTGATGGGAAAAAAATAGGAGAAGGGAGGAAAAGTTATACTTCAACTCTTTTGTGTTTGCTTGCAGATGTATTTGTATTCTAAGAAAGTCTTTGCGTCCACTCACTAAAGCATTGAAATTGAATTTCTAGGCAGAACACAAAACTTCTGTGAGAGAACGCACACGTTTTGTGAGTGAAATGTACATTTTCACTGGGAAGGCAAAGGCCTGCGAGAGACACAATTTTGTGAGAGGACATAAAGTTTCTCGGGGCAGTGCAATACTTTTAAGAGAAGGCAAAAGTTTTGTGAATAAATTTAAAGTATCTCTGGGGAAGGGAAAATTTTAGTGAGTTTATGTAAATGTTTTGGGGGAATGGGGCTAACCTTTCAGCTGTGCTCCCATATTGGATTGCAGAAGAATAGATTGCAGGAGAAGAAAGTGAAATAAATTGGCAAGCTTGAAAAAATGAAAGCTTCTTTACTAGTGGTCTAAGTGCCATGTTTGCTTGAGGCAAAGATACCAAAATAAACCGAATTTAAGGGCAGCAATCGTGTTTAAATAACAGAAAACAAAGATGACAAAGTACTGCCTGAAAATGCAAATTTTTGAAAATGTGTTTCCAAGTGCAAGTTTTTGAAAACAGTCTCTGTGCAAACGCAAATCTCTGAAAATGTTGACGTCATGCATATGTTCAGTCTATAGTGTTTCATCACCATATATTGTATTATAATGGCCTGGCGGCAGAATCCGTGGAAACAGGGATTGTTTTGACAATGAAAACTCAAAGGAAAAACGTCTCTGTTTTAAGCGTATTGTTGTTGTGAAAATGTTCCCTTAAACCAAACTTCATAAGACGAGATCACACAAAGAACTGAACAAAATACAGGGCTTAAATAAAAAGAGTCAACTAATCAAGCAAAACCCTATTACTGTAGGTGCACGATAATCAGTAACCAAGGAGACAAATGACTGAGAAAAACCCTCAGAACCCTGATACTAATGATTTTGGATCCTAATGTATCATGGTCCTGAATAATTACCTATTTGCCTTAATCATATATCATGATATTTACACAATACTCAAAAAAATAATAAAAAAAACCCCTCAAAAACATGTACCATTGTACTAAGCTGTTTTTGAAGCTCTGGGCTTGTGGTTATTGAGCCATATTGCTCTTGTGGGAATGTCAGCTTTGCATATGTCTTGTATTTCCTCTATCTCAGTCATCCCCATTCTCAATGTGAAAAAACAACAACAAAAAGCTTAAAAGTATTAACATGCAAGTGCAGAATACAGTGAAATTGGTGTTCTTATGAATTTTTATGAGCACTGGGATATGTGTCTCAGCATTGCTGATGCTGTGGTACACTACAGGAGAGCTGAGAGCTGGCTGAGTGATGCTCAGTTAGGGGGGAAAAGGGTCTAAATGATCTATAGAAGGATGTGCAGTGCAGTATTAGCATAGCATAGCCATTATGTCAACTCAGGATATTAAAACAGCACCATAACCTTTCGATAATTATCTGTGAATAATGTTATTCCAAAAAGATAACAATCAAATTAAACCCTTGCAGACTATTTTTGTCCCTCTTTATGAGTGAGACATGGCCATATGTTTGCCAGTATCGACATGCGGCAACCATATTTTTATTATTCATTCGATTAATTTCTCCATTAGCTCGCTCAAAATTGAATAATTGACCTGTTAGTTTTGACGCAGAACTGAACCCTATTTCTTGCCAATTTTTAACGTGTTAAAGATTTGTAATATAGATTAAACTAACATTATCAAACATTTTAGAAATCTAAATTACGTTTTTTCTAAAGAAATGTTAAATGTTTCCATGGATGTTAATGAAAGTGCCTATGAGTCCAGATCTGCTAAGGGGTAATAATGGAACAAGTTTTAAAAAGTGTCACTATTATCAACAGGTTTAAAAAAAGTTTTTAGGTATAAAAGTTCTCTCTTATTTAGTTTAATGTAGAAGTATATTATCTCTTGATATTTGTTGAGAAGGATGATGTTGCTCTTGAAAGATTCAGCACAACCTAGCTGAGTAGTCAACATGACATAAGTGGAATATTTCCTAATTTTTACTAGTATTTTTTGGACAATTTTATTTATTTCTTAAAATATTATTAAAGCAACACTAAGATTTTTTTTACCTTAAATTAATGTTTCTAAAATCGTTTCAGTGGTTCATTAAGTCGTAACAGGGTGAAAGGCACTTCTAGATTCGCTTTGCAGTCCTATATCTGCTATAACCACTGTAGTGTTACAAATATATTGAATGTTTAATTATGTCCCTGGCAACGAGCTGAATCCTGTGCTTCATTTACATGCTTTGTTTCAGAGTGTCTCCACCTCTGTGTAATCCCTCCCCCTTGAAAGGTATAAATAAACAGACCAATTCCAAGAGGGTCCTCACACCATCTAATCGGTACTCTTAGGCTCAATCCCAATTCACCCCTTGGCCCTACCCCTTAGCCCTACCCCTCCGTTTTGCGCGTTCACGTCTAGGGGTA
>JAOTRC010000016.1:11094401-11105026 GCA_027497675.1 Cyprinella lutrensis | reverse complement strand
GCCCCCTTAAACGTCGGTAGATGAGGTTATGGGATCCTAACTCTACCCCAGACCTAAACCTAACCCTAAACCTAACCTGTCACCTAACTGATGTTAAAGGTAAAGCGTCAGTTGTGGATATTGGCGGATATTGACGTATGGTCAAAAGACGTCCCAAGACGTCAGTTATATGACTTTTTGCGATGAGACTGTGTTACATGAGAATGATTTCTGAAGGATCATGTGACACTGATGACTGGAGTAATGATCCTGAAAATTCAGCTTTGATATATCAGGGATAAATTACATTTTAAAATATATTATTTTAGGAAAGAGTTATTTTAAATTGTAATAATATTTCACAATAGTACTGTTTTTACTGATCAAATAAATGTTGACTTCCTTCAAAGCCATCAAAAATCTTACCGACCCCAAACTTTTGAATGGTAAAATAATATATAATTAGTAATAACTGCTGGACATTAAACTCAATTTTGTGACTCTTTTTGCTGCTTTTCGTCACTGTTTTGGGGATTCAAGATTCAAATGTTGATATTTCATTGTATTATTTTGGATTGTATGTTTGCAAATGCTTAGCATGAAACCATTTAATAGCTTTTCTTCTGCATTGTGGCTGTTTTTAGGTAATCCAAGTGGAGTGAGGGATGCCAGCAAGAGATCGGTGTTCTCGGGTAAGCATTACAACACATCAGTCCAACATCCTCACAGACGGCCAATAATTGCCGTCGAATAAATCTTATGAATCTTAGACCATGACAAACGCCTGAAAATTTTGATTGTAATCTTGCTGTATGCATACTCCAAATACAAGAGAGAGTTGGAATCATTCAGTTGAAACTCAGGTACAGTGCTATCTTGTCTATAAGATGATGAATGTTAGTATTTAGCATTCCTTCACATTAGGATCGTCCAAATAAAAATGACCAAAGAGTGGCTCAGCCCTCATTTATGCTTTTGTTAAATATATATAGCACCTAGAATGCAATGTGATATAATTTTCATAAGAGGTCTCTAGAGTCTGAGACTACATGAGGTCCCAGTGTTTTGGAAAGAGACCGTCCGATTGGTCATTGCTGTTGACTCAGCTGGGTGCCACTCGAGCATGTGGCAGTTATGACGAAAGTGTCTCCTCTGAGGTTTGACTTCTCGTGCCCAGCCGAGGTTTTACAGTTGGAGAGGGCAGACAAGCCTATACAGTCACATCTCAGCTTTGTGGTGGAACGGGGCTAACCGAACCAAAGCTGGGTGCCGATTCCTCTGACCTCATCCATACACCCCCCCATGAATGTGCAGCATGACATGGATCGGCTCATTTTTCCATTCTCACATTTATCTTTGACATGTTCAAATATTAAAGGCTGTTTTTATGGTAATTACCAAGGTTGCTATGCTTATTAGTGGTCATGTGGAACTGACGTCAGCCTCCAGGCAACTGATGTTTTTTTGTCTTGTGCTTTCTACAGGCTTGTAACGGTGTGTATGAAGGACACAGAGCCAATCAAACATTTATGCAATTTAAACGGGCATTCAAATAATGTGAGTCAGCAAGAGACACTTATTTTTTTAATTTTGACCAGAGGAAAGATTGTGTACTTTTTCCACAGATGCCAATATTTCTTAGAAACAAAAAAAACATTACAACCATTTGAACTTCTAGAATGTAATGTGTTTATCAGAAAAAAGATAAGCTTGCACTTTTTTGTCTGTCAGCATGCTTCTTGTCTGTTCCTAAACGTATCTATTGCTGCCTTGCATAAATAAACACAATTTATCACATGATGTGCCAAATCAATAGTTGATAAAGGGATTTCTGAAAAGCCTTTTCAAGAAGAATCAACAAAAGTGGACGTTTTGTGGCATTAGAAGAGAATTTTTGGAATGTTACAAATGTTCCTGTATGTGTTATGTTGGACATGCACAGCACTGCCCCTGCTGACCTCAGCATGACACTCTCTCATTCCCAACAGCATTGTGTGTCTACACACATTTCTAATGAACTTACTTTGACTTTTATACCCACAGAAATATATATGTAGCCTGTTACACATGTTATATCCTTGTATAATGCTAAATAAAAAAGATTTGTATAAAGTTTGTCTGTATTTGTAAAGGTTTTCACATTTGTCCCCAATTGCTTAATCAGGATCAAGTTGTCCAGAGAGAACTCAATTCTGATTGGTCAGTCTCGCCATCCCGCTGACATTTCCGTTCATGGCAACACTGTATTTCAGACCTAAACCTAACTGGTGCCATCTTGTGTCTTAAGGCCAGTTCACACCAAAAACGTTTGCTACTATAACCAGCATCCACACCAACGGCTGAGATAACTTTCAGTTTTTAAATGCGAGAGCTTTTTAATCTTGGGTGGATTCTGATTGCCTGTCAATGTTTTTAACATTCATCAGCTGGAAAAAGAAATATTCTAATGTTACCACTCTTCTGTATTGTTATCTTAATAGTTGTGTGGACTTCTCTATTCTCATATAATTAGAGACATTGTATAGTTATCATTATAGTTATTGTCTTTGGTGTGAATGGGCCTTTAGTAATTGATAGTAGTAACAATGATCTATTGTATTAATATCATTGCAGTATTGTTGCTGCAGTAGTGTCTTGCTCCAATGCTGAGTGTTTTGTACATGGTAATAGATCTTTTTTTTTCTTAAAGGAAGCTTTAAATAATATAAAGCTGAGATTATGAAATACTCTTCAAATCAATGTTTCATTTGCACATATTGCAACAAACAAGGTAATGTACTGCCAAGCAAAATGAACCCTGATTGATCGGGACTCGTGGATCTGAGTTTCTTCAGTCTTTGTATCTGATGAATCCTAAAATTGTCCAGGGCAAATTCACTCAGCAGTTACTATACTAGACACACAGTGAGATCTGGCAGACTCCTCCGTTTAGTTGGCCATAAATTTCAGTGGAAAAGATCCATATCTCCTTCAAATCTCATTGGATTTTTAACCCAGACCCAACTGTGTTTGAGATGTGACTCGATGGTGACATATTTCAAAACAACTGCACTTGTTTGACACTAACTGTAATCTCTGGAAATCTTTTCCTGCTTACGGTTGATTACACTTCACATTCCCCATCAACATGATAAATGTTGTTTTCAAAGCTGACGCTACTGAGAAATCGCCAGCCCTCATTTTGTGGTTCATGCTTCAAGAGTTTCAAGTTGGTGTTAGTGATGGCATGCTTTTGCCACGGTAGACATCTCTACACTTAGGTGTTTGTATACATAAAAGCAACAGTTTGCACGGCTTCTTTTGAAGGTAATTCCTTAAATGTTTAACATTAAACATATTAAAATCTGCAATATTTGAAACAATTATGCCAGATTTGAGTTGCATGAACTCTATCCAAGCTCGTCCTTTGCACCCCATACATTCTTAAAGGGACAATGTGTAGGAATTTTTTCCCATCTAGTGGTAAAAATGTATTTTGCATTCAGACGAATTGTGCTCTCCAGCGCCTCACTTTTTCAAATGTGCGTTGCATCTACAGTAGCGGTTCAAGATGGAAGAAGTCCATGGAAGCCTCCGTGGATACCCGTCTCATCTATATAAAGATAATACATTCTTCGTTTACAAGGGTAAGTAAGATAATTGGAAGAGGTATTTGTACACCATTGAGGACATATTTATGAATAAAAATATTGATTTTAAATAATGAAACACATAAAAAGTACACATTGTCCCTTTAACAAAATTAAAGCAAAGGCTATCAATTTGTGTAAGAGTGGTGTTGATACACATAGCCATATGTTTTGCTTATGTCCGTTAATCTCACAATTCTGGAGAAAGGTCCAAAAGAGATTAGAGAACATATTTGGTTATACTATAAAGACCCTTATTTCTTCATAGGTCTGGTGCGCAATAACCTGACACTTGCACCAGGGGACACAACTCATTCTCAGCAGTTGCTTTTCATCACCTGAAAATGTATTTTACTTAATTGGATGAAAGACAAACCACCATCAATTCACCAGTGGTTTCAAAGTATTATTCAATTTGAAAGAATTAGTCCATCATTTAAAGGGATTGTGGATACATCGTATCTGGTCTCCATTGTTTTAGCCATCTTACCAGACTTAACTAAATTTTAGAGCTCTGCCAGGCAGACATTACTTTAGAAAATCGTAAAATCAGCATTATTTACTAATGCTAAGTAAATAAAGTGAGTATGATTCTTAAGTATGAGTAAGTATGATTCAGGCCATCCACCCGAAATGTACGTTGAAATGTTGCTTTTGGATTCTAGTCTATATTTTTGGTGACACATTGGGGTCAGGAAATTATATTGTGGCGACTCAAGGATCAGCATAAATTTCAACATCGGATTTTATTTTTTTTTTTTTCATAAGATGACAAAGCAGCCACACCCAGATCAAACATCTGATTCCTGGGGTCTTTACCCTGCCAAACCGCAAACCCTTTTTCACACTACTCCACTCTCAAACAGGATGTGGTATAGTCAAAGGGGTTTGTCTCGGTCTAGTGCTACAAAATGAGTAATTCCAGTAAAAGCATGAATGAATGTTCATCAGTTTCCTGTGTAAATCTAAAGATTTCATTAACTTGTTGATTAGCACGATAATAATATCTTGGATGTCTCATTTGATCTCGGAAGAACGTGGAGTTTTGGTTCCTTGTCACTGTTGCCTTGCTTTTGGCTTGCTTAGTTGGGGACATTTAATATTCAACAATAGGTATTGATCTGTGTTGTATTACTTTCATGTTATCACTGTGAAGCTGCTTTGATACAATGTAAAAAGCGCTATATATTGTGAATTGAATTGAAGAACGGGCCCCAGGTCTTTAATCTTACCAATTGTTCAATCGTTGCCAATTATACAACATAATATAATAATTTGTAGCTGTAGTCTTTCAACCATCATCGGTTTACTGCAGCATTTCCCTGGGAAACTGCCTCAGGCCACCCAAGAGCATCATGCAACTTCTCCTTTTCCTGAAGGTTTTGGACCACCACCAGTGGTCAGCTGACTGGCCTCCGCTCCTTTTATTTATGACTGAACTAAGTCATCTCAATCCTGACATAAAGCACAAAAAATTCTATGGTAGGTTTACTGTTTCCATAGTGTGTGTGAATCAAGTTTTCAGTTTTCAGAGCCAGGCTGAGAAGCTCTCAATAGAACTTCTGTTCATTAAGAAGCCGTCCAGGGTTTGAATTTTATCTTTTTTAGAGAACCAGCTGCTCCCTCTGAAGACTTGCTTGAAGTCTTTGCCGTGATCCCCCATGAAAAACAAATTGTTCATCAGTACAGTCAAAAGAATATGTCAATCTGTTTCTTTTAACGATTTCTCTCTTTTTTTATAATGACTTTACTTTTCAATGCTTGGTTTGTATCCATGTGACCCAACAGAGATCTAAAGGTTGTTTCATATGACCTTTCATTAAATTAAAAACATTGCTTGGTTCTTTATACCAAGAATGTCAGACCAAAGAGAAGCGTGAGTGAAGCATTATGTGATCTGCTCTGATGGTATTTCCTTGGGACAAAACCAGCAGAACAGGTAGGGACACAGTCTTTAGATACACATGTGCTGTCAATTTAGGGCTTTAAACTTAAGTCAACAAAAACCGCTGAGGTAGGAGAGACCGGGGGAACATTTTTCACGTTTACCTTCATAACTCACAGATGGCAACCAATCTACCTGCCATCTTTTGGTATAGCAACAAGTGAGCCAACATTAATAATGCCATTAACATGTTTACATTAAGAAAGATTTGTAAAATTAAAAATGTGTTAAAAGAAAAAAAAAAATTGTATTCCCTAACTTCAGCCTTTATTTCATAAAAAATACCCCAGCCATTATAAAATCTGTCATACCTTTTAAGAAACAAAAGGTAACAAATAGTTATTATTCCAAGGCAAGCATATAATCCATTTTATACAAATTTTATAATATAATTTTAATATAATTTTAGCATTAGATAATTAAAAGTATATTTAAATATTATTGTATTTTTATTAATTAATTAACTTATAGTTTTTACAAATATTTAAATATCTATCTTTAAAAAACTGTTTTGCAACTCTTTCTGAAAAGTAAACAAACCTAACATAAAGCTTTCAAAATGGCTACCAAATTAGCTTCAAGCTAACAATGCAGTGAGAGGAGCAGCTATTTAGCGGAGGTCGGGCCTGCAACATGGAGCTTTCAAAATGGCTACCAAATTAGCTTCAAGCTAACAATGCACTGAAAGGAGCAGCTGTTTAGCAGAGGTCGGGCCTGCAATCCACCTGCCTCAAGGCAGATAGAAAGGATAATCAAAGAATTCTAAAGTTTTCTGACTGCAATTGGGCCATTATTCAAGTGGAGGAAGTTTATCAGGGTTTTAAATGAAGGTCTTTTGGCTCAAGTAGTATGAACTAACGTTATCCCTCTGGCCAACTGTTTTACTGGAAGTATTGAGACCAAGAGCGGCTGCCTCGACGGTTGTTTGATGATCAACTAAATGCCTTAAGGTGAGTCATAATTAGCAAACAATGAGGACTTGTTTATATTGAAGCAGAAGAGTTGTTAAGCTAACGTTAAATCAGTTAGCTTCTCAAAAACCCATAATATAAATTTTCAAGGCATTTAGTTAATTTTAGCTCCCACAGTGGTTATAGTTCGAGCAGTAGAAATACTTTATGCTTAATCTCAATGCTGTAATGAAAAAGGCTTTATGATGGATTTTTTTTTTGTCTGCGCATCTTTGTTAGATTGTTGATGCTTGTGTAGGTGAATGATAATTTTCAACTCCATTCAAAGTGGTTCCTTGACTTCAAGCAGTGACGTTTTTTTCTTTTCTTTTTTTTTTCTTTGTCTTTGTCACTTCCAGTAAGTCTCCACAACCATTTCCAGTATAGCTCGACTCGGTTTACCAGAAAATATTAGTCATTAGAAGTCATCTTTCTGCCAAGTTATTGAAAGTCACTGCTGTTTCTGATAGCTTTGTTGAATCTAGTGTAGGAAAGATCAGTTCTTCCAGTAATCATGTTGTTTGTTTACCTACAAAAGTGGTTAGTTTTTCTAAAGCTGGTTGACCAAGGGAGGCTTGCTGGTTAAGCTAGAACATCCAAAACTTGCACTCTCTCTAACATTTTTCGAGAATGTATGCCCTCTCATTCATTGTTTTCCCATACAATCTGCTCCTGCACCACTTAGGTTATCCGAACTTCTAATCTCCTTTTTTTTATCAACTTTTTATTGGAAGAATGCATTCTTGTAGCTTTAAATACCATTAGGCATACTCTTGGGCAGATGGGAAGCTTTTCATTGGTAATTTCCGTTCGAAATTTGCTGTTAGTGAATTATTTCATCCTTGAAAGTGTTTATCCATGAATGTGCTCATCCAAATTATGTGTTTTGGGTCTGATGTTTTATTACATGAGGTTTCTGAATGAGCTTGTCCTTAATCGAGCATTTTTCAAATAAGTACAAACAATTTGAGGCTAAGCAAAGGTCAAAATAAGTACAAAGAAATCCCAGCCTATTCTCACTGAGTTGTTAGTCCAAGAGAAATGCTTTAGGTGTGAGTGTTGTTTGTGGTCTGTAGACCAACATGAACTGTTTGGTACGAGAGACACTGTTCCAGCGCTGGTGGACAGTTGTGTAGCGGGAGCATGTAACTTTACGTAGGGGGTTGTGTGTGTATTGGCAAAATGCTGTGATATTTGTTTCTATCTTTCTTTTTTAACCGTGTCTGGTCAAAACAGCACTTCATCCGGCAGGCAGGGGAACAGTCGTGCTTTTCGTTCGAGTAGAAATATTAAGGGTTATTTGTGCAGCCCTCCATGTCATTGAGCTGTTTTGTTATTTCTTCTTACCTCATTTGTATGGCCTTTAAATTATATATTATGCCAAAACGCAGCGCACTTGGTCAATGTGGTGATGTTTCTATTGACTGTAAAATATCGAGGACTGATGAGGGAATCATCATTTTTCTCAGGCACACACATATTAAAAGCCCTCTAGGCAGTAGCGTTCCGTGCTTAACCTGAAACGCAAACTGAAGGTTGGATTCCCTTTACCACAATTTGGCGTTATATTGCAAGTCTTGACAGAACTGTTTGAAAATCTGGCTTTGAGTTCTATTTCATGGTCATTTTATAAAGATATCCTTGAACATAAGTTCCACATCTGGATTTTTATTAAACCGCTGTTTTTGAAACTGGCTCATATGTTTTATTCGGCTTCTAGGTATTGAGACCCCTACAACTTACTCAACTCTTTCAACCTCACGTTGCAGTTTGCTATGGCGTCCGTTCACTCACTCGCAGTCAATCTGTCCGCAGGCAAACAGGCAGTTTTTTTTAAGGCCGTTGATACTTAGAAGGCTGGAGTTGTTGTCTTTGGCTGTGTACTTTCTGAAGACAAACTCTGGCCAGTACACGTTTTTGAATTGGCTTCATTCACATGTTATTGCAGTGAGTTTGCATCTTTGTCATGCTAACTGGAATAAACAAAGACTCCTGTTATTAGTCACGCTTGCTTGTGGGTTTCTCTTATATCGCTAATGCTGAAGCCTGATTAGGACATATTTGAGAGAGGAGAAGTGACTGTTAAAGGTATAGGTCAACAAAAATGAAAATTGTCACACACCATCCTGTTGTTCCAAACCCATATAAATGCAATTTGAAGATGTTTGGCTGGATTTCCGTCCGAGCTGCTCTCTTTCTTTTAATTTAATTTAGAAGTATTTTAAATTTTTATAGCTATAGAATTAAGAAACGTAAAAAGCTTTGTGTGTATATTGTGTGTGTATGTACACAATTAAATTAAATAACAATAATACAAGTCTCATAAACCATTTTTGATCTGTTAAATGCATGCATCAATAGTAGCCTATTTATCTAATTTCATTACTATTTTATGTTTTGGCAAATTGGTGGCGAATTCATATGAATTCATTGGTACTTTTTTTGTACAACACCCCAATGTGTTCATGTATTCACAAGGTGCAACAGAATCCCTCAATGCTGAGCTCATGATTAGATACCTGAAAGGATTCCAAGGACTGAATTTAAGCCCAACTGGTAGATATCCAGATGTTTTAAGGGAGCCGTGCTGCTTGTATGAGGTAAGGGGGTAATGTGCCAAACTAGCAGTGCAACACTTAACATGGATACAAATCTTCATGATTGGTTCAATCAGAAATATTACTGGGGTCTAATTTATGTCTTTATAGCATAGTCTTCTCTTGGCCGTCCTGTTCCCTTGTTTTGTGCACGGGTGGGACCAAGCTTCCGTAATTTTTCATATTATTTGCTTTGCTTTTTTCTTTACTTTGACTCGAGATTCACATTCTGAATCCGACTTTCTTAACCCTTTACCAAACGCTTCCTTCATATCTTTACTTTACTGATGACTGAGACTTACCACCCCATGGCTTTTTGGTGTTTGTTTTCCATGGCGCTCTGAAAAAATATAATCTTTAGCTTGAAATTACGAAGATTTCTTAGGCTTGACTTTATTTTGAGAATCCTTTCCATTTGTTTACTATGATATTTTAACTGGTTTGTTACTTCCTATGTTAATATGACCCCCTTAAGTTTGTCAAATAGTAGTAATAATATTTGATGTATAGTTAAATAATTTACACAAATCATTGGGGACTACAAACATAAAGACAGCATAGTCTGTCTCACTAGAGCAATATGGAGCAATATCTGTTTTATTCTTACAGCAATCCTACAGTTTTATTGATGTACTACAGCAATAAGACGAGGCCTTATAAGGGCGGTTGGTTTTTCACACTATAAAACACAATATAATTGCTAAATTCATTCTTAATAAAAACATTTTAATTGGAAAAGATTAAGTTTTGTAGTCTTTGGATCAAGTGTTCCTTCCTATTGGAGCAAATAACAGTGTTTGTCGTTTAATTGATGTGCACAGGAACACAAATGTGATTTCAGTCAAGCCAAAGCCAGATGAGGACTGGCTTGATGAACGAAAAGTTCACGCTCTCTTGATGGTTAAAACCAATGGAACAAGTTTAACAACCACTTAAATGCCTTCATATCCTCAAGTAATTCCTTAAACCATATAAAGACTTTCGACTGCTCGTCAGACACGTGATGGTGAAAACCATTACTTTTAAAGAGATTCACGTCTTCAGTTCTCACATTAGGCACGCTAAAGGTTTCGTTTGAGTAGTGTTGCTTGCACTCTCTCCAAAGCCAGGCTAATTGATACCCAGGCCGAGACGAGCAGGGTAAACAGGAGACCGCTGCATTACCGCTTTTGCAGGAACCAGCCTTGCCATAATGCTCTTCCTGTCAGGCCACATCAGAAGCTAGGAGATGGGCACACAAAGGCCATGTTTGCTCAATCTAACCAAGCGAGGCTGCTCAATTGGGGGAAACTGAACTTTCCCATCAGTGTCATACATTTCTTTCTGTTGGTGGTATTCAGTAGAGGAAAAGGGTACTTTTGAGCAAATTTCAAGAGTAGCCATATATTTGGGAGTATTTGTACCTTTTTAAGAATCAACATTAATATGTTGGGATAACACTTTATTTTCAGCCCATTCTCACCCCCAAGGCGTCACCTAACTGACGCTTCGGGAGCATTTTGACCATGCTTCAATGTTTGACGCT
>JAOTRC010000016.1:11044948-11054987 GCA_027497675.1 Cyprinella lutrensis | reverse complement strand
CTCGCAATCCCCTCCCTCCTCTTCTCCTCTCCTCCCTCTCTCTCTCTCTAAATCTCAGGTTACCGTGGCTGGAGTTTTTAGACATCTCTGACTAGTGTTTCCCTTATGTCCTTGTCCCTGCCTCCAGCCTGGGAAGAGCCACCCAGTACCCTCTCTGATTGGACTGGGTAGTTTGTCTTGACGCACCACTGTGCTGAGTGCTGGAGGACGTGTTTCAACAGATGGTTGGGGTTAGTGTGTGTCATCACATTGGAGAACGGATTAGAGGAGGAAGGTTGTCTTCCAGGAGCAGTGTGGTCCCCACAAACACTCTGAGGAGCTCAAGAGCGAACAACCCACAGCGATAGAAAGATCAACTCCATGAGCAAGACTGATATCCAGGTACTAACACTTCTGATTCTCACTCTATCCAACTAGTTTGTTTTTCCTTGGAGGGTCTGGAATTTTTTAGTTAATCTGTGTTAAATGTTTTTGGCTGTGTGAAGCTGAAGTGATGTCAGGTTTGGGATTTAAAGAGGTTTTAGAGATTGTTTCTGACTGACGAGACGTCTTTTTGCATGTTATGTTAATGAACCATGTAATTGGATTTTCAGAACTTGAAAATGACATCACCTTTTGCAAACCTTGATTTAATTGCCGTTCCTGTCATGTTAAAAAGTTGAAGGGAACATCACACTTTAGATCATGACCTTTAGACTGTGCCAGTTATGCATTCACACAAATTTGATTTGACGTGAAAGCAAAACCTTGCTACACAATCTATTTTTCAGGCTGATCCCTGCACGTGTTGCCGGCAAACAACTTTAGTCCATTCAATTTTTCATCACTTTAAATAAGCTGTGTCCTACATTAAGCTGACACTGTCTTCATTCTGAACCCCTGGACCAGGTTGCAACATATGCAAATGGCGGGGTGCCTCTAAAGAAATCATGCCACAAGTTTCACTCAACTCCAGTAAACCAAAAAAAGGCAGAACTGCCAATGAAGAACTAGATGTCTAGCATTAATATGTTGCTGCCGGGCATGTATACAGCGTGAGGTGTTTGCTGAGGGGACTGTACAGCTGTAAGGGCAAGGGGGGTAGAAGAATGATGCCAGGAATGCCACAAAGACAGAGTTGTGTGAATGATGTTTATTTACACACATTAATCAGCCATGTCAACATCACTCACTCACTCACACACTGAAATTCATTTAAGAAAACCACAAATACATCAGCACTAGTGTTGAGATTTTACAATGAGGGCAGTCATTACCAGTGACGACTGCAGGATTATGAAGGGACGTGATTTGAGAAACTTGTTACTCTAGATGTACAGTTATGCCTTATTAGCTGAATTTGGCTTCATTAGTGTTTGAAAAATCGTTTGAGAGATGACGCTTATGCAGACATTACCTTTCGTTGAACCAATTTAATGCACAAGTGCATTTGATTTAATGTAAGGTTAAAAATGACCTTGCTAAATTGATCTTGATGGGTTGCGTTAGTCGCCAAAAACTGCTTGCTTTTCATTACATTTCTATAACATGAGCCATATGTAATTTGGTGTTTTAGCTATGAGGAGATCTGAACTAAAGACTGTTTATGGTCTCAAGCCCTTGTTTAAGTTTGAAAGCAGACAACACCATTGACCTGTCCGTTCTCTGCGAACAGAGCCATGCCGTAAACTTGTCAGTTACAGTTCCTCATCAATCACTTTCTCTAAGTGCAATTAGTTTTAAAGATACAGGCCTGTTTCTTATTTTTGTGCGCTGTTTTTAAATGAATGGTACTGCCAAAAAGAAAATGTCAATTAGTCAAATTTTATTTCAAACGTGTATGAATGTGAAAGGAAATGTTGAATGTCCTGCTCCCTCTTTAACTTAATGAAAGTGAAAGATCGGGGTTGTGTCGAGCTTCAAAATCGAGCTTCTGTATGGTCTTCTGAATTACAGACTCCATATGATAGCTTTGTGTAATGAACGGATGAACATTTTGGAGCTTGACAGCCCGGCTCCCTATTCGCCTTTTTCATTGGAACACAAAATGAGAACTATTTCATAGCTATTTGTTTTCCATATAAGAAGATGCAAACAAGTTTGGAATGACACAAGGGCGAGTAAATAATTACATCATTTTCAGATTCGGTCAAACGGATATATGATCTTGATCCCAGCATCTTTGAGAGATTGTTGTGGTTTTGTGTCAGTCTAAACAGTTGCCGCAGCTGTTGTGAATAATTTGCAGTTCTAGATTTGGGTCTGCCAACACTAATATTGTTTCAGTAGCTGTTCGGTCTTTTGGAGAGTTAGACCAGGGATCAGCTGTACCGTGAGAGTGGGACCACAAGAGAGCATGAACTCTTAAGCTGTGTGTGTGCGCGCGTGCATGTTTGTGTGAGAATGAGAGGCAAACTTTGTCGAACTGTCAATAACCATTTCAAACTCTATGGTCTCTAATATCCTACAAGTCTTCTCAGTTTTCCTGTAGCTTTGGACATGTGTTAAGTATTTGACCCCCTGCCATTCGTGTTCACTTACCAACTCAAATCAAAAGCAGCGGGAGCCCATGTGCCAATGTCCCACATGACTCTTGTGCCGTTTATAAAATGCCTCTTTGCCTTTAACTAGTTGCATATATTCACTGCTGTTCTGTCAAACAAATCACAGTTGCCAGCGTGCTGGACATTTAACAACCCATATGTACGATCCTTTCTGTCAAGTGCTGGAAAAATGGCAGCATGTGGAGGTGGCCACTGGTGCCAGCTGTTCCCAGGATCCTCTGAGGAGCACCATTGTGTTAGTTGACCACATGGACATTTAAAGTATTGTTTAGATAGGCAGCCAGAGAGGATATTGAGCCACACTGTGTAGTATCTGTTTATCTCTGCTTAATAACAGTGTTCCTGCAGGAAGTGAGGTGGTAATTTAAAAGGGAAGGGTGGGTGACATTAAGGCTGTAATTGAGAGTTGACAATGCTTCGGCATGATGTTGTCTCGCTTATCTGTGGCTCTTAGTCCTGTGCTTTGGGTGTACGGTTTATAATTTCACTGTGAATGTTATTGATCTCTCTTCATAGAGGAGAGGAGGGGTCGTCATGATGTTTGGATGATGCTATCAACTCTAGGAACAAGAGACTCATGGGACACACTGCTACAGATGGCACTCTCAATAGCGCCCCCTAGTGTTTGAAGAACATCACTCTATTGCATCAGGGTCACGGTAGGCGAATCCACTGCTTGAGATAATACTTGAGTTCCTCAGATTGCTACATTGAAAGAACCATTAGGAGAATCTCTAGGCAAATATAGTTCTTTCAAAAACATGTATGACTAGTGATTCCTCTAATAACTCAACCATAAAGGAAAGGTTTTAAGGCACTTGAAATGATTTTGAGACAGTAGAGGTTCTCAATGGTTCTGGCAATGGTCTATCCACGCATTTCGTTTTTACAATAACTCCCTCCTTAATTCAGAGAGGCATTCTAGAGTTAGGCGCTGACTACTTGAATTCCTTGGGGTCATGATAATTAAGGTAACTCAGCCAGTCATTATTGACCTTTGAGGTTCACATTGTAGCTGTCTAACAAGAGTCTACTGCCCATTCTTTGACTTGTCCAAAGGCAGGGAACTTTGCCGACAGCTCACCTAATAAAAGACAGCTTGCAATGCTTTCAAAAATGTAACCTCCCACCTTTCTTGCTTAATATTTTTATCCAACTTCTGCAAGAATGAATTGAGTGGGTCCATAAAGCCCTCTTTTGGACATGACATGTAAGCATGCAACGTATCCAGACTCAAACAAACTCTGTTGCTGAATGACTTTGATTTGCTTTCATGTCTCTTTCTCGTCTTTACCATGGGGATATGAGTCTGACCTCTGCTGTGGCTTGCTCTTGAGTGGAATGCCTATAAACCTTTCATTGCTTTGGGTTGGTCTCGCCAGAGACTGGTTCTGTGGTTTTCCTGTTTGGTTGCCATGGTGTGATCGATGTGGCAGTGAAGAAATTAGACGTAGATCAAGGGTAGGGAAATTGCATTTGGTAAAAAAAAATGGCATTTGGTTTTTTCTTTTTTAATTAATTTAGCATAAATGTTGTTTTTAGTTGAGTGACACTTATTTTATGATACAAAAAAACGGCAGCTTCCATTTTATTTATTTACTGTTCCGAAACCAATATGAATGACTGCTTAATTGCGATTTCAGATTTGGCTTTTTTTGTAGTTGCAAATGAACTCCCAACTATCTTAAAATATTACTTGTTCATTGTTGCTAATTTTCATAACTACAACTATCTCATACTTTCTCTTGTGATTGCAACTTTCTCACAATTGCGTCTTTACATCTCACGATTGCAACTTCAAAATTAAGACTTTTTCCCAAATTAGAATGGTCATAGTTCTGGCTTTTGATTGCGACTTTCAACCGTCTCAAAATTGTTAATTTTTTCTTACGTGACTTTGATTACCCCACTACTGTATATAACTTTCTTATTTTAATTTTAAATGTTATTTTATATAAATTTATATACATACTACTAGATTTTTTTTATTCTTAGGTTGAAACAGGCTTTCATTAGAAAAAGACTGGCCAGCTGAGGTTCCCAGAGGGCATTGCAGAATTCTGCTCAGGCTAATTTACATATGGCATGTTTGTCTCTGGCACTCAGCGTTTTAGGTTTGGCCTGCTGACTGTGGATTCATAAATGCATGTGAATAAATGGCAGTACAGCTTTTGAAAATGAATCCTGTGATTTTGAAAAGATCATACAGTCGGTGGATGGGGCGTGACCTGTAAAAGTACAGGTGTCAGAAAAATGCCAGTACACTCAAAGTTAATTACGTTACAAATGATGTGATCGCACGCTTAAAAGCCACACGCATTCACGCCTCAAGCGCTGACGAAGTGAGCATCAGAGTACAAATTACAGGTTGCATTTCTGCGTGTGCCTGTGTGGCTGAAGGGATGGATAACAACGTTTTTTTCTTCTTCTTTTCTTTTTGGAGTAACATCCCACTCGTATCTATAGCAGAGTGACAGATAGGGTCAGAGATGGGTATTCTCATTGTCGGTTTTTCTGCATAGATTCTGTCTGTACATGCCCCACATTCTGGAAGTGTACCATTTCACACTAGGACAGAATTCTCTGACTGGGGCCTGCTGACAGAGCCCTCTATGCACCCACTCACCCCGCCCAAAAACAGTCTGGAATTCAGTTCCTAAACGCCCCTAGTACATTTTCAGCATTCAGGTAGCCAGATCTTTGCTAAAATAGGTAGTCTCAAATTAACATGCAATGGTGGCTTTGCTAGCATCAAGTTTGTGATTTCCAGCCCATTTGACTTGTAAAGCCACATGATCACGCTTTGTCATTTAAGGTGCTGCAACTAAGGCCCCGTTTACACCTTATATTAAGATGCATTTTGGTCGATCGGATCCCAAGTGGGCGATGCTAAGTACAGGCGAAAACTGGGTCGAAACTTTCGGCCACTTTCAGAGGTGGTCGAAAACGCATTCAGCAGGATTGCTCATGTGGTCCGAAGTGTTCGAACAGCCACAAAAGACTCTCTGTCTACTGAACGTGTAAACATTGCGCGAACCGCGCTAACCAGATTTAACTTTGTTTTAGCATTTTTTTGTCAGCGCAAACAGTGTGCAGCACTAGTTTCTGTCTGACGTCCATATTCGTGTTGTGTTCTCTTCTTCGCTGGGTATTGGCGCACGTGCTGTTTCGCGTTATTCCTGGTTCGTTTTATTGCGGGGGTTTTCGTGACCAAACGTGGTTTGCAGACAAGATAGAATCATTGGGTGACAGAGTTGTTGAGTGACAGAGTTATTTATTTGATTATTTTCAGGATTTAGACCATACCATAGTACTGAAACAGCTCTCATTAGAGTCAAAAATGATTTGCTCTTATCATTTGATCTCTATGTAGTGCGTTGTCAACTCGTGTAGTGAGTTACCTCCTGTTGTGGATCGATGACGTTGTGTTGTGTGGTGTGAACAGCTCAACAATTTGAACACTCCTGATTTCACTGAGAGCAAGTCATGTAGTGTGAACCGCACAGTTGAGCACGACGTTTTAAAATCATGTAGTGTGAACAAGGCGTTAGATCAGAAAAAGCCCATACATTTACCTCCACCATACACCCTCCCATCAAATAAATCAGGACAGAAATGGTTGAAAGTGGACAAGAGCGACATTAAACTACCAGATGGAAACAAGTATGTCTACCTTATCTATTTATGATTCGATCGACCAAAACACATCATAATTCCTGGTGTAAACAGGGTCTAAGTCCCTTACTTTGTGCGAGTTGAAAGCTGATCCTGGCATTAAATGGAGTAACACTGCCTCAATATCTCCACTTTCAGACAGGCCATATGGTCCAATGGTGAGGCCTGCCGTGTGTTTGCTGATAGACCAAGAATTTATATGGAGTTTCAGTTCATTTCAGTTTGGCTCATTAATGTAGAAATAAGGGTAATAATTCAAGGGAATCACAGTCTAATTCTGTTTTTTACCAGGCTTTTGTTTTTCTCCACCTTTTACCTGTGCTCGTCTGTGACTGAATCTGAATTGACCACCTTCCTTGTTGAAGAAAAGTGCTAATTTGTTTTGACAAGTGTTCCAGTATAAATATTCATCAATCCTTATCAGATATTCATGGGTCATTTAATCTGTATACATCTGTGGCCAGGTCTCAATTATAACCTGCTCTCCAAGATACAGAACCCCCTTTGGTATAGATGTGGCCTGGTGGCACCTCTTCTATTATAGTGAGGGATTTATGTCTTCAGGCTTGTAATGGTGCCACGCGTCTTCAGTCAGCAAACTGCACATAATATTAGGATCACTTAAGCGGGAAGGATTCTCCAGCTCAAACAGATTTGCTTGGCTCCCTATGGTCTTCATGTGGGAGCTGGCCACTGATTTCATGGAAAAGACATTGATTTATTTATTCAAGACAGTTACGTCAGTGGAAACTCACTGGAGCAATTTGAATATTTTCTTTGTGGCATTTTAATGTGTTTGGTGTATTTGCCACTGTGGTAGAGAGGAATATTTCTTTAAAATTGAAATTAAGATGAAACGTATTCTTTGGGAGGTTCTCTTTAACTGGTTTTATACTGCAATCTGGAGTCTTAAAAGTCTTTTTTTTCTACTTGTGATGCACGTTTTGTGGGGAATATGAACTATACGTCAAAGGCTCTGAAAGAAGAGCATTTCTCGAGACAAAGAGGCACATTTATTATGGTATGGCTGGTTGCAGCTGTAATTAATTTTTCTCCCCCTCCCACCAAAGACCCATAAAATGTTTTTAACTGTGCCTGTTTCTCTGTTATTTGTCATATACTGAGTTGATCAAAGGCCAAAAGTTTGACATTGCCCCTCCTCCTTTATGCTGTCTACGGAGATCTGCTTTTTTGCTTCTTTCATTAACCACATACTTAAAGGAATGGCCTGAAAACCTCTCCAGCGAGACCTCCCAGCTGACCGAGAGAGGCGAGGACGGCTTGCTTCGGCTGCTCCAACTCGAGCAAAAACGCCAGGAAGAATCTCTGTTAGGCTTCGCTAGAACTCTGCCAAATTCGGTCAGAGCTGATTTCAGTCCTACCTGGCAATTTCAGTCGATTGTACTTGCGTTTAAACAGCAGGGTAAGTAGCCGGAGAATGTCGAGGAGGTCTGAAGCTCTGACTGGTTTCTGCTGTGCCGACTTTGCAGGTGGCTAATGAGTTGGGCCTTCATAAGAGAAAGCTAATCTCTCCCAAAGCCAAGCCGAGGAGGAGCTGAATGGAATTTGCTTAGCTCTGAATTCTGTGCCCTGTATGTTTAAGCCTGTGAGCTGCTCTCTCTTTCTCTCCCACAGTCATTGAGATGCTGTACGGCACCCGCCGGCGCTCCTGAGTCATGTATGCCACAGTACAGGTCACTTATAGCTCCACCGTCTCTCTCAGACAGCGTGACTTCAGGGGCCTCTCTGGTGCTAGTATATTGGATTATGGAAAAATCATAAAACTCTCGAAGGTGGCTCCAGTCCCCCTGCCTTGGTATTTCAAAATAAAGGGTAGTGACGTGTGCTTAGTTTGGAGATTAAAGAGGGGTTTTGGGTGGGCTTTAAGGTGTGAGTGAGGCCCAATGGCTGGGGTTCTCTTGCAATGGCACGCTCGACTTCCATCAGCTGCAGCTGGGTGAGGGTGTGTGCAAAGCTGGTGTCACTGGAGAACATGTTAATGTGAGCTGGCATAGCAAAGCAGCGTGGCAGCCTGGGAGAACTAAAGTGGCCATGGCATCAATGTTTAAAAGTATTAGATCTCAAACTGTCTGCACAAGTTCACAGAAGAAAAACAAATACTTAATCTTTTCTACCACTGTCCTATTTTTTTCTTTCTGCCATCTAAAGGCCACAACTTTTGACTGTTGTGACATCTTTTGAAAAAAATCTGATCAGAACGAAGTTCGTTTAAATTTTGCTTCTGTGGTTTTTACTTGCCACTTTCAAACCACCGTTGGTCCGTGGCGATTACGTAATAAGTATGAGTGCTATGGAACTGCCTTCTTTGATGTGGAAATCTTCTCCGGTCCATTTCTTCTGTGCAGTCTGTAAAAATGCGAGCAAATATTAAATATGCTGGAGATGCTTTATGGTAGAAATTGAAGTTGTGATTATAATTGAAAGTGACACTGTTTTTTTATCTTTAATACTCCAAAGCTTTCTTTAAAGCAATCTTTTATATAAAGTGCTCTTTAAATAAACGTGACATGATTAGTTTGGAAGGCTGGAATGGAGATGCGTATCCACATCATGTGGTTTTGTCACCACTGTCATTTTTGTTGTTTACTTTCTGACTGAGAGGAAAGCACTTTATTTACACATTAACTTCCGCTCCCAGCGACGAGGGTGGTGTTGGGATGTTTGCTAACAGTATGCCACTGCAAATGTATTTCATACATCTTTTTACCCTGAGCGAAGAACAAAGCCATGAGTATATCAGTGCCTTAAATAAGGGTTTTTGTCCTAACCAGCTGCCACAGGATAATTTTGTCCGTTGCCAGGATTTTATTTGTTGCGTCATGCTGGGTAGCCCCAATTCTCAATGACTGAGATTCCTGCTCCCCACAAAGAGCCTCTTCAAGACAAAACTTAAAGACTTTGAAGACTGTGGGAGGCAGATTATTTTAATGATATTTACATACATTTATAATGAATGAGATGGAGCCCTCAGCTAACAGGACCTCAAAGCCTGGGGTTGGAGACTAGCATAAGACCTGTTTTCGATGGTAGTCACTGCCATTGGCTTTGAAACCACACTGTCAAAGCATTTATGTGGTGGTTAAACTCTAACAGTTCTCTGAAATTATTTTTTATAAAAGCTTTTAAAAATAAACAGAAATATGAAGTAATGGTTAATGCATTTTGACTTAAAACAAATTAAAAAAAAATATACAACCACTAGAATTTGGTTGTTTTAGCACATTACTTCAAAAACCACCAGTTCCCTTGGCACAAGTTATAGATGCACTCACAAACATGGCAAGTGCCAAAGAGAAAAGCTACATAGGAACATCAATTGGCTGTTTCATGCATACAGCTTGCATTTGAAATACTTTTTTTTTTTTTTTGAAAGACCTTCTCCCATTGGGGTTGTGTGATGTGTGGCTTGTAAAGGTAGCTTTTGTCATGGAGCTTCTGTAGTAATTCAAATCTAGAAATTGGTCTTTCTCTGTTTGTGATTTAAGTTATTTGTTGTTGTTTTTCATGTAGAAATGCTATAATCATGTTGCTGTACACATTAGCATTTTGCTAAAGTTATTATTTACTCTCTTTGTTTTTAAGTAATGGGAGCTTCAGAGACGCACGTCTCCATTAGTGTTAAAGGGATACTCCACTTTTTTTGGAAATAGGCTCATTTTACAACTCCCTCAGAGTTAAATAGTTGAGTTTTGCCGTTTTCGAATCCATTCAGCCGATTTTCTGATATTTATAAGAATAGCAGTAACCAGACAGTTTCTGGTCACATTGATTCCATAGTATATTTTTTCCTACTATGGAAG
>JAOTRC010000016.1:11029175-11041757 GCA_027497675.1 Cyprinella lutrensis | reverse complement strand
ACCGTTGGTTAGCAAGGTTAGCTAAACTTTTTTGACCCTGCCTCTTAAAAGAATCGGAATCGAGAATCGTTAGGAACAGGAATCGAAACAAGGAATCAGAATCGTTCAAATTCAAACGATACCCAACCCTAGTCATAAATGAATGTTTTAACATAAAAACTTTATTAGCCAGATGTTTTGAAATATTTTTGTGTGTATTTATTCGTTTAGGCACTCACCCAAAGCCCAAAGTATACTTTGCTTATCCATGTTCCACTCTGTTTCGAAATTCTATTAAATGCATGCTGAGTCATACTTGTTGTTCAAAAATGAAATATTTTTGACTCATATTAAGAGTTTGAAATCACAATTATGTGATGATGTGTGTTCAAGAGATTTACGTTTTTTTTTTGTTTTTTTTTATTTAAGTAAAATGAATACCTTGAACAAATCTTCTTTTCGCAGTCAGAGCTCAGAGTCCCGCTACTAATAACTACATTATAGTCAAATCCATGAGCATCTGTTTTGTAAATATGATCATTTTGTTATAACTTGAAAGAAGCAATTTCTCTGTTAGATTTTTGTTTTTCCAAATAATGGAAGACGGGACCAAAAATAATTTTTCTTCTTCTGTTGCTGCTTGGGGAACCATAGACATGCTTCAGTTTGTTTTTTTGGTAGCATGGAGGAACACACCTGTTTGGCGCGCAGCTGAGCTTGAATTAATTTATGCAAATGGTGTATGAGAAACCGGCAACATTTCTTATTATTGTACCAATACAAGCGTCATCGTGACATTTAGTGTTGTACAACACCGCTCATCTGTCTAGCAAGCCATCTCTGTATCCTATTAATCCACCAGCGAGAGTTTTTGAGGGCATTTTTCAGAAATTGTCATGCTCTCTGATTACTTCCAATTATTTCCTTTATGTTTTTGGTACACGTAGGTACGTGTGAGTGTGCACATGAGCGCATGGAGTGAATCAGACTGCTGTTGCGAGCATTACAGAGGAACATCAATTAAATGATGTTCAGCAGGCGTGAGGCACAGTGGTTGAATTGATTTCATCTGCATATAGATGATAGGTGATTTACACCCTCTCTTACTGATGAGCCCTCGCCACAGACACTTCAAAACACCCCTCAGGTAGTGTGTGAGGGTTTTATGAACTCAGACAATGCTTTTTTTGTGCTCTAAGAACAAAAAACCTGTGTGATGACCTGAAAGCTGATGTGCGGGTGGCATTTCTGATTTAATAACACGTTTATCAATTGAGCATCTGTGGAGGCCATTTGAGTTCAGTGAACTCATTATCATGTTCAAGAAACGATTTGATTTGAGCTTTGTGATCTTTCTGTTGTAAACCGCCATCAGAAGATTGGTACACTGTGGTTATAAAAAGATGGACATGGTCAGCAACAATACTCAGGTTGGTTGTGGTGTTTAAATGATGCTCAATTGCTACCAAGGAGCTCAAAGTGTGGCAAGAAAACTTCCACCATTACACCACCAGCGCCAGTCTGAACCATTGATACAAGGCAGGATGTATCCATGCTTTCATGTTGTTTATACTAAATTCTGACCCTACCATCTGAATGTCACATCCGAAATTGGGACTCAACGTTTTTCCAATCTTCTATTGTCCAATTTTGATGAGCCTGACTGAATTGTAGCCTCAGTTTCCAGTTCTCAGCTGAAAGTACTGGCATGATCTTCTGCTACTGTAGCTCATCTGCTTCAAGGTTTGACATGTTGTGCGTTCAGAGATGCTCTTTGGCAGACCTCGCTTGTAATGGGTGCTTTTTCTCCTCTGACCTCTGGCAATCAACAAGGCATTTTCCCCAACAGAACTGCCGCTCACTGGATATTTTCTCTTTTTGGAGCATTCTCTGTAAACCAAATGGTTTTGTGTGAAACTCCCAGTAAATCTGTAGTTTCTCAAGCCCTGTTTACACGAGAACACTCGCGGGTGAAAACGTAAAAATATTTTATCGGATGTCCCTTCCGTTTACTCGGCAATGGCGTTTTTGGGGCTTAAAAACGCAAAAAAAGTGAAACCACCCTCCAGAGTGGAAATCTTAAAAAAGCTCCAGTGCCGCATTCCTGTGTAAAGGGTAAAAACGCAAAAGTATGCTTAACAGTGATTCGCACGGACTTGTCGCACGGTGTTGTTGTGTGGCAGTGCTCCATATCAACACATTCTCACCCCAAGGCGTTACCTCTGACCATGCTTCAATATTTGACGTTTTAGGCACCCTTTAGCGTCTCTTACATGACGCTAAAGGAAAGCGTCAGTCAGAGGTCGCGGTTAGGTTTAGGTGTGGGGTGGGGGTAGTGTACACGCAATCCTAGGGCGTCATCTAACTGACGCTAAAGGACACCTAAAGCGTCAAATATTGAAGCATGGTCAAAATGCTCCCAAGGCGTCAGTTAGGTGACGCCTTGGGGGTGAGAATGGGCTGAAATTCTACAGCCACTGTAATTTCTTGAACAAAAACTTGGACGTCAAAACATGCAAACTCAAAACGAAGGGTTATTTTTAAAATCTTTTATTTTGAAATCGTGCTAAACAACAGTTTGGATATTTAGAAACATACTGATGTATTCTCAAATGTGCTTAAGCTAAATTAAGATTTTTAAATTGTTTAATATACCACGCAGCTATAGAAAGCAATCTAATTATGTAGTTCATTGGGTCTCATCCATGGAATCCGCCAGTTCCGGTATTTAATTTAACCTGAATTTTAATTGAGTGAAAGCCACACAAATTCTTAAATCTTTATTTTAACAGGGACAAAGCACATTAATTAAATGAGCACTCAAATCTATCATGTAAATGTGCCAGATTTTCATCTGTGGTATCTGGCAGGTTGATGGTAAATAAAAGACCATAAGTACATAAAACATGAAAAATCATGCAAAGACACATTCCAGCAAACATAGCCATAACCAAAGCATTTTACGACAAATACAAAATGACTTTAGTATGAGACAGAAACAAGCCACGGCTCCAAATTATGAAGACATGTTTGATTATCCAATAGTCACTGTTTTATCAATGCAGAAAAAGTAAGTAAAAGATTATTATTTCTTAATTCTGCAGATGTGGTATTCCAGGTATAGTTTTGTCAAAAATATTGATATTTTGATGTGGAATTGATACTGAAATATCTGAAACTGTTCCAATTGGCTCCTCCTTTTCTGCAGTCTGGATACACTGAAATCAGCTGCATGTTACCCATCATCTCATTCACGATGGTGCTTGTATGACTCATTCCCGCTGGATTTGCGCTCACACCAAACACACGCACCACTGATCTTTATATATGGAGCACACATAAAGCCACCTCTCAAACAGCTCAGCTCATTTTTTTTTTCTTGCTGTATTGTGTGTAAAAGGACAAATACACACAACATTACTATTCAGGTCAACAGAGTCAGTTTTGGAACGGAAATAGTTGAGAGAAAACGCATATTATGTAACACTATTGGATCCGTGCATACGTTCTTAAAGTGACAGCGGCCTAATAAACCTGCCGCTATTTATTTAAAAAAAAAAAATCTAAATACTAGCATACTGTTAGACCCACCTGAAAAACTTAAAGCCATGTTTATTTAATGCATCTCTTTTTTCTGATCTATTTATTTGTGCTATCATTTGTAATTTGCTTATTTGTTCTTATTTAATTACTGACTGTTTACTTGTCCTTTTTTGTGTAAATTTCATTTAGTTTTGAATAAAGGCTCCCTGTGCTGTGTGAAAGCTTTTGCAGCAAAATTACCCAAATTATCAAAATAATTATGAGATGATAATACATACTGTATGGCATTATGGTAGTTTTCCCCTTGGTATCAAAAATGGTGTTGAATATCGATATATTTCAAGTCATCTTATCAAAGTCAGCAATTCCAGTATTGTGACAAAAAAAAAAAAAAAAAAAAAAAATCTTATTAAACTATTCTTCTATTTTTTAATGTACAAACCCCTATAGCGGCTCTAGTAGATAATTTGTGATTTTTTATTTATTTATGATTTATTAGTTATGATTGAATAAACTCATTAAGTGGAAGTTGGGTCATACAGTGCAACCTTTTAAACACAACTGTAATTTAATCATATTTACCCCATTTAAAATAAATGTTTTTACTTAAAATTTTTTACAGTGATGATATAAAATAGATCTTTTATCCAATATTTTCAAAGCCTGAGTATACTAGCGTCTTTCTATTGATTTTAGTGTGATAATATACTAATATACGTGATAATATTAATATACAACTTTGAGGCACCAGTGGTTAAATTATTTCTAATATGTCTAAAATTTACCACTTTAAATTACATTTTTACAGTAAACTTTTAAACAGTATAATGTAAGCAAAAGGTTTTGCCACAAACTCAACACGTTTTAATATTGCGAGATCTCATGGCATGAGATCTTGTCAAATCCCTAATGTTTAGTGTTAGCCTTTTCAGTTTTTTTTTGAGTATAAGGTGTTAAAATACAGTTGCTAAGGTGTCAAAATTGTAAGTGTTAAAATCCAGGACGATCTGTGTACTGTTTAGATTTAATACAGTCAGTTACCTTAGGAGCAGTTCCCCCCAAATAAAAGAGGAAAAAGAAAAAAAAGAACATTCTGTCAGCATTTACTCACCCTCAAGGTCGTTCCAATCCTGGTTTTACTTTCTTCTGTGGAACATAAGGTATTTTGAAGAATGTTTCATATACAACAAAAGTGAAAATATGTTCCTCAAAATAAAGGATAGCAGCTTTTGTGTTCCACAGAAGAAGGCCTGCTCAGTAAAAGAAAAGAAAAAAAGAAACCTCTGCTCTGTTTCAGAATTTCCCATCCATCATTCAGTCTTCTACAGTATATACCTTAAAGGTTCTGTCAGGTAATTCATATATAGAACCTTTTAGGGGTTCCCAAAAACCTTTTAGGGGTTCCCCGCATGGGATCATTTTATGGACTTGATTTGAATTATTTAATTTAGGTTGTTTGTTATTAAATTTTATTAATTAAACTGCTCGTAAAGGCCCAATAGAAGAGCAACTTTGACTAAATTAACCACTAGTTACAACCGAGGTATGCAGCAAAGCATTTGTGTAGCCACAACACGAAAAACCTTGAGGCAGATGGGCTACAACAGCAGTCCCCACCGGGTACCGCTCATCTCCACAATAGGAAAAAGAGGCTACAATTTGCAAGAGCTCACCAAAATATGACAGTTGAAGACTGGAAAAATGTTGCCTTGCCTGATGAGTCATTCAGATGGTAGAGTCAGAATTTGGCGTTAACAGAATGAGAACATGGATCCATCATGTCTTGTTACCACTGTGCAGGCTGGTGGTGGTGGTGTAATGGTGTGGGGGATGTTTTCTAGGCACACTTTAGGCCCCTTAGTGCCAATTGGGTATCGTTTAAAATGCCACGTCCAACCTGAGCATTGTATCTGACCATTAGTATATTAGTATGGTGTTTCTAATAATCCTTTAGGCGAGTGTAAATGCTACACAAATGTGTTTATCAAGTAAATTTGTCTTGATGTAAAGATGTTTGGCTGTTTTGACTGAAAAATAAGACAAAAATACCAATTAAGAGAGTGATTTTTTGCAGCAAAGAGTAGAATTGATCTGATGTATGGTGATGTTGCTCGGTGGATGTGTCCTCCTCTGCAAACCAGCTTGCCAGTCTTTCTCCAAGTGCACCCTGGGAGCTCATTACAGGTGTCTCTGAGCTTGAGAAACACACCACGATGCGGTTGTGTGAACGCTCTTCATTAAATACTACAAAACAACCAATACATTTGACAAGAAGTCCACAGGTGTGCTATTTACAGTTACTGTATATGCTATAGCGAGGCAGACAGGTTTGTTCTGTGTAATTGTTAGCGTCTCAGTCTGTTTGTTGAGATTTATCCACAGAGACTTGTTTGTCCTGTGTGATTTTTACCTATCAACGCATTTCTGTTTTTCCCATCATTACTCACACAGAATCAGGTAGACATTATCTGCTTTGCTTTCTCACATTGGAGCAGTGATGTTATGTTCTGTAAGACTTGATTTGGAGAATCTTGACACATTTAGGTGCAATTCACTCTGGTTGGAGGAATTTGCACTTGGTTTTTCCTTGTATGTAATGTTTGTCTTTTACGTCATTCTGTTTAAAATGCTGAAAATCTCTCTTTCTCTCTTTCTGTCATTTAGAGTCGTAGTCCACGTCACTCCCAGTCCACTCAGTCAGGTTTGGCAGACCAGGCTTCTAAACTGTCCTTCGCATCTGCTGAGTCTCTGGAGACCATGTCAGAGGCCGACATGCCGCTGGGCTTCAATCGCATGAACCGGTTCCGTCAGAGCCTCCCCCTTTCCCGCTCTGCAAGCCAGAATAAACTACGTTCTCCGGGTAACATATACACACACTTTATCTGAGTATCAATTGACCGTTTACACCCCTTTTACATGACCCTTAAATGACCCCTTTTACCTGACACTCAAATGAATCGCTTATCCCCACATTCACACAAGAATAGCAACTCTACTAGTGACAGTGCTTTGGTGCTGTCACGGCTAACATGTTCTCCAGTGGTTATGCAGACTCCGACGTACACCATTCTTCAAAAGGACATTTTTTGTTTGAAACAAATTAATATTTTATTATGCAAACCTGTTGAAAAATTAACCTCCATAGACAGCAATTTAATTACAATTAATATTATATATTACAATAAATCATAATGTTCTAATATTATAGTGTTATTCATTTACATCATTAATATGTTACATATAGAAATATGCAAGCAAAAACAAAGCTTGTCCCTAAAAAAAAATCTATCACAGAAACTACAAAACTATTAATCAGCACAACTATTTTCAACTTTGATAATAATAAGAAATGTTTCTTGAGCACCAGATCATCAGTTAGAATATCTGATCATATTACACAGAAGACTGGAATAATGATGCTGAAAATTTAACTTTGCATCACAGAAATAAATAACATTTGAAATATATATTTAAATAGTAAAGTCAAGTCAAATATATTTATATATCACTTTTCACAAAACAGATTGCATCAAAGCTGCTTCACAGTATCAATCAAAACAACTTAAAGGGATACTCCACTTTTTTTGGAAATATGCTCACTTCCCCAGAGTTAAATAGTTGTGTTCTTCCGTTTTCGAATCCATTCAGCTGATTTTCTGATATTTAGAAGAATATCAGTAACCAGACAGTTTTTGGTCTCATTGACTTCCATAGTAGGAAAAAAATATATACTATGGAAGTCAACGAGACCAGAAACTGTCTGGTTACTGATCCCTTTAAAATTGTGAATCTTATTATAACTTTTATTGTTTTGAACTCCATCAATATTTGCCAGAATATATTTGATGATTAAATTATACATTTAATTTTTTAGAATATATTTTTAGGAATTTGACACTACTTTATGACTTCTCCAGGGTTTATTGCAGAGATCTGGACACTCCATCTCCAGATATCAACTGTAATTTAACATACAACATGTTCCTGGATCATCTGTGTTGTTCCTGGAACAACATTCCAATCAACTGATCAGATTTGAGGAACAGGTTTCCTATGTCAAGTTGTGTCTTTACGTTTTTCTGACTAGAATGTTGTTCCAGGATCAACAAAATATGTTGATCCAGGAACATGTCTGTCTTTGCAAAATCACGGTGACCGTACTGTCATATAACTGTAACAAATTTATAACGACCAGTTGCGTAAGACATATATTTAAAGCTAGTGAGTTGGAAGTGTTTTTTTTTTTGTTCTGGACATTACAAGAACATTAATCTGAATAACCATTCGACTAAAGCCAGAGGATGTCACCAGGTTTTCCACTGAAGGCGTCAGACACAAACATCACATCTTTTTTTTGCAAACCAGCCCAGTGCTGATTCAGTGTCAGGGAGCCATGAGAGTGTTGAGCTTTGTTTCCCATTTTTCAAGGAAATGGTAGGAGTATAGCAGGTCTGTTTTTCACAGGCACAGGGTCAGAGCGTCAAAGAAATGCAAAGTAGTGGTTTATGTTCTTGCCAGTGCCACCAACTGGAACACATTTTCACAGTAATAAGGGTAATTAAATCAAAATTATAATTCACGACCCTATTCCCTCCAGGGAAGAAAATGGAAGAGTTATTTTGGGTCGACTGTATTCTAAAATTACAGTGCTGGAATGAGGGTGAATGTGTCATCATTGAGGCCAGAGACAGTTTAATTCATAGTTGCTTGAGGAACACGTGATTTAGCTAAACGGCACTCATTTGCTCATATCTGGAGTTTTCTTTTGGCTGGAGTTAATAATGTTCGTTTCAAATTGCTGGAGGCACATCACACAGTAGTTCATCCTGTAGTGTCACATAAGGTCAACGAAAGGATTTAGCCCTTTAAATTGAATACTGATGAGAAAAGTCAATCTAATTTGCACAGACATAAAACAAATGATGGAAAGGAAGCATATGTCTAAATGAACGTTTGAAGGAGGAGTTCTCCATATGTATTTTCTGGGCCTTAGGAGGTTTTCATGAGATCTGGAAGTCACACTGTGTGTGTGTGCGCGCACTCTGGTCTGACTGGACCCTGCTATTCCCTGCTGTTTGTCTAAACAGCGCCAGTGTTTGTACAGTGCTGTCAGGGTGACTGGACTGACTATCCCTCATGCTGCCTGTCTGAAACCCACTCTGTCCAAAAAAGCACTTAGAGACCCATCTGAGAGGCAGACCATCATCTGCACAATGATGGAGAAGGACAAGCACATGGTTTTCCATTCAACGGCTCCTTATCGGATGTCACATTAGATGTACTCAGAGTGAAACTTAAAGGGATGGTCTAAACCTAAAAATGAAAATGGACATTATTTACTCACCCTAGTCCTGTTCTGTCCATGTGATGTATTTTGTTTTTAACATTGGTATCAATCCATAGTCACAGTTCATAGGGATCAAATCTGTTGTTACAAAAAAGCAATACAAAGGGAATGTAAAAACTGTTGTAAAATGACCTCAAAAGATTGAACCAGGCTCCATATTGACTACTTTTATGCTTCCTATATTTAGTTTGATTATATATAACAGCATAGATGTTTTTGGGAATGTCTTGAATCTCACACCGCTCTCTGTGTTGAGATGATACAATTTCTAAGGTGTTCTTCTCAGTAGGTTTAACAGCGCTTGTAAATGTGAATTTTTTGTGACATGACCAGTCAACTGTACAGAAGCCAAGAATGAAGCTTCAGTTTTAATGGTAAAAGAGTGTTGGGTAAGATATAAAATATGAAGCTAAACAATTTAATTAAATCAACTTTTTTAATGATAGACATATTACACAACCAGCAATAATATTCAGTGATACAAAGTGTCAAATTTTGCCATTTTGAATTGAAAAGCCTTTAATCATGTTTGTGATTCATGTTATTTAATTTATAATTGAAAGTGATGCGGCGAGAAACATTAAACAGAGCGGTTTTAATCTTGTTAGGCTTATGATTAAGTGTTAAAGTGTGCATATTTTAAAATAAAAACTGTAAATGCAAGTAGTTTGCTGTAAATGATACTTTTTACCATCTTTGTCTTTCTATTTTTATTTATTCCATTAAATTAATTTCATTTCTTTAAATGAAAAAAATTGATTTACATCACTAATTCTGAAGAGATTTTCTAAATGGAGTATTTTTGGTTTGATAATGTCGACTGCTGGCCTTGAGTTGATACTGTAACACCAGTGCTGACTCCAATTTACTCATTTATTTCTACTCTCACTGGTCTTATTGTTGCATAAATGACTTTAGCCATTTTCATAGCAAGCAATATTATCAAGCCAAATGAATGCCATGCGACGAGCCTCAGGTGCATAAATGTCCATATTGTTTAACAGCTCACTGATTGGAGACAAAGATCAGCTTGAGGCCACGGGCAATATGGTCCTCCATAAGGTTTATACAATAATCTCCGAGAGGAATTGGACGGTATATCAATCAAAACTTCTTTTGCGCATGCCAGTCGTCAGGTAAATTTAAAATGTGAAAAATCAACTCATGCTTAAGTGCAAAAACTCAAAATTGAGTTTGTCTGTGGAATATGAAAGATTTCATTGAGCAATCTTTGCTGGTGTATTGCGAACGCAGTGCTGTGTAAAGGGGTCCAGTGTGTAAATCTAAGACTGGCGACCACAGCACAAGGGTTAATGTAGCGGAACCCTTAACCCCCTGTACTGGCTTCGTAATTCCCACCGGGTGTCCGCTAGGGGTCACAAGCTCTGGGCCGTCTGACTGACAGCTCTGCCATAAAATGTGATTGGCTGGATTTGGGCCATAGCAGCCCCTAATAGCCAATAGTAAAGCCTCAATAGTACTGAAGTAGTGTGACTGATTAGAAAGAAAGAACTGGCTTGTCTGCACACACGGAGAGAGACACTCAGGCCTTTCTGACTTGAAGAAAGTGTCTGTAAATATGACCGCAGGACTGAAGTAAAGATATTGGGTGTATTGTTGCCACATGTGATGCTGCTAAGCTAAGAACTGTACAGGTAGGGTTTAGAGTTTTTCTGTTTTACTGTTTACATTTTCTGTAAAAGATTGAGCCAGTGTTTTTAAATTTTCATGTTGATTTTGGTGCATGCACATGTTGGAGTTTAAAATGAGGTGACTCCTTTAAGAGGGTGTGCTGTGGTCTATGGTCTTCTCCTTTCCTTCTCCTTTGCTTGTGGATAGATGTGAAAATAGATGGCATCAAGCTTAAAACAGATGCGAATGAATTCGCAAACAATGGTCGTTTGTCTTGTGAAGGAAGGAAAAGTGGTACTTTTTAGTCTCCAATTTCTGTTAATGAAAGTAACAGTTATTTTGACTTCTTTGGAAATCATTTCTTTGTTATTTTTTCCAAAACAGATTACCTTGTGAGGATTGCAGCCTTCTAAATAGCGTTCGCAAGACCGCTCCGCAGTCCCATGATGCAGCTGGTGAACCTGGCCTGGATGATGGTCCTGGCCGCCCCACTGGTCTGCTTTGGTTTCACCACCCGTGGTCAGGGCCTGCGTGGGCGGGTTCAAGGTGACCGCCGAAACATCAGACCCAACATCATACTCATCATGACAGATGACCAGGATGTGGAGTTGGGTGAGTATACCAGATGCAATACATCATTAATGGCCCATCTGTTCTGCAGACGAATGAGGTGGAGACCTCATACGACTCTCTTGAGGCTTTGTCAGCACTCGGCACGCATCAGTTATGAATAAGCAAGTCGTCTGGAAAGTTACTGTAGAGATCTTCAAATAACATAATGATACTTGGAGAAACATGGGAATGGAACTTCAGATGAAGCAGATTGTTATTGACCTCACTGATTTAGATGTTTGAAGTTGTTCACTCCACTTCAATATTTGGAGACATTTGAAATAATTCATTTATAGTTTTTATTTCAAGTTGCATTTTTCCACTACAAATATCTAAACATTCTTAAATCAAGGTACATTTACTTGAGATTTTTTTTTTCCTGAAAATTTTATGAAAATTAATATATTTTTTGATATCTTCCAATGGGTTAAGAAAATAATGTTTATTTTTCTTATGCCATTGTCAGATGTTTTTCTTGTTTTATGCATAAACTTAATTTATATTTATTTATTTATTTTTAGAAAACAGGAATTGATATCCAGAGCAAATTTGTTTCTCAAGTAAATATGTTTTAAATTAAGAATGTTAGGTTTTGGGTTTTTTTTTTTTTTTTTTTTTTTACCAAAACAAATCTCCAAGTAAGATAATCTCTTCTTTTTACAGTCCTCTGCTGGACAGAGTTTCCATACTGGTTTAATGCTGGTTTAAGTTAATGCTGGTCTAGCTGGTGGACCAGTACAGCCAGTCATAGCTGGTTTTGCAGGTTGACCAACATGATATTTCTAGTGAATAACAGCTGACAAAGGTCTAAAAAGTTCAGTCTTGATCCTGGAAGGTCATGTTCCTTCAGAATTTGACTCCAACACATCCGCCTTGTAATCTTAAAGACCTTGAATAGCTTCAAGATTGTTTATTTACGTTATGTTTATTTATGTTTTAGCTAAACCAAGGCAGTCATGCTGGTTAAACTAGTTAAAAAGCCTAGCATTCAAAACGTGCTGGTGACCATTAATGCTAGTCTTATTCAGGAAGATTGCCAGTCTTCTCTTGTAGGAGCTCTGTTTAGTTTAAGTTGTTCATTATTAACTTGGCCTAGGAAAGAAAAAGACTTCAGCCTTCTCGGACTTCAGTCCTGGAAACATTTGCTTGCTTGCTTGTTAGTCTACTTGATCTGCCACCCAAGTCCCTCTCTTGGTAACTGTCCCATATTGTAAGCATGTTGTAACTGGATCAAGTTCCTTCCTCTCAGAGCATAACATCCAATGGGTCTCAATCTCAGACTGTCATCACAGGTTAGACTTATTTCCTATTTCAATATTTAATGGCTTCCCTCAGACATAGAGGACGAGGGCCTTAGTCCTGGAACCACAACCAGTCGTTGCATTGCCACAGAACCCAGCCGGCATATGACCGACCTTCAACGTTGAAATATGGTTGAAATAATGTCAGTTGTTGTTTCAACAGTGAAA
>JAOTRC010000016.1:10999210-11012320 GCA_027497675.1 Cyprinella lutrensis | reverse complement strand
TGGAGTAACTGCTGGAATAAACTACATTTTAAAATATGAATATTCAAAATATTCAAATATTAATAAAATATTAATATAAATATTAAAATATTAATATTAATAAAATATTCAAATTGAAAACATGTATTTTAAATTGGGATATTACTGCTAGAAATAATTTTCTTAATAATTTTTGTCTTGTTTTCCTGTACAAATATCATGACATTTCTTAATTCAATACACATTTACTTGAGAAGCAAAATTAAAATGAGTGAATAAAGTTGTTGTTTTTCAACAAGAAAAAAATATCTGCCAACTGAATGAGGAAAAAGTAATCTTGTTATTCTATTTTCGCATTTTGAATATAAACTCACTTAATAAACAAATGCAGCCTTAGTCAGACTTTGTTTTAAAACAGTAAAAAATCGTACCAACCCCAAACTTCTGAATGATAATGTAATTGAATATCTGAATTCTTCAATCCAGATTAAATAGCAACAAATTCATCGTTTTAAATCTGAACAGCAATATTTTGCAGCTCATTCTGAGTTAGTCAGAGGGCTTTTTAGAAATTCCAGCTGAATTTAGTGCTGTTCTCTCCTTACAACCAGTTACTATAGCAAAGAGAGAGAGCAGAAAAACAAACCCGAAAGATTGAAGAATAGGAATGACCACCTCCATCCCTTTAAGTGAGTTGTTTTCGTGTGTGTCCATGCCTCGTCAGTTTGTCTGTACTCTGTAGTGTTGTCTCTCTGTTAGTGTGTTGGATTAATGCCAAAATCTGTGTAGCGTCTGTAACACACTTTACCCAACACACAACGCTGATAATGTCTCTTCTAAAGTCAACAATTGTTGTATGTGAAATAGTGTATGGTGCATCATGTTTACAATCGGGTTGGTGAAAATGTTGGTGAGTTTATATAAAGCGTGGAATCTAAGTGTTCTCAGTTGGTCCAGTTTCATGTGTAATGTTGCATGCATGCATGTGTACACGTATATTGACTTATTTTCATATGGGTCACTGTTTTATGCCATACAATTCCAGCAGTGGTCTGTACCCTTAAACATTAGCATTCCAAGTGTAAATAAATAACTACAATTGCAATGTGAGATTATGAAACGCCCTGATCTGAAAATAAGACAAGAACCTTGTGGTATTGGGGGAGGGTGGTGTGCCCGATCCTTCCACTTTCTCACGACCTCTGACCCCATGTATGTGTGGAGCTGACTGGTCTACCTCCCCCATCGTTATGCAACTCACCTGGGATGGCGTTCCCTTTTGCTCTGGCTCTAATGTCTCATTCATTTATGCCACCAGAGAGGCCACGCAGGAAGTGGACAGCAAGGCTCAACTCTACAACGAGATCCGCCGCAGGAAGAAAGAGAGGAAGGAGAGGAAAAGGCAGAAGAAGGGTGATGACTGCAGTCTTCCTGGTCTCACCTGCTTCACACATAATAATGACCACTGGCAGACCGCCCCCTTCTGGAACTGTAAGGAAATGCTCATTGTTTTTGCTGCTCAAAAGATCCACTCTTATGTACCCCTAAATGGTGCATATTACTACCGTAAAAGTATATATTAGTGCCTATGTGTATTGTAAAAAGTACACATATTGTTATTGTACAGTTTTTGGATTCTACTTTTGCACATATTTTTGTACTCCTCTACATTTTAAAGAAAAAATATATAGTTATTTTCTGATAGTTTTTTTCCAGACATTTTCGTTATATTTTCAAATGTGAGGCACAAAAAAGAAAAACCATGCAGATTGGTCATAGCGATATCCAGTTCTCTAATGAATCGTCTGCTTTAATTCAGTTCCTTTGAATCTTTAAAACTGGTTCACAAAGAGGTCTGAATGATTCATTCGATCACAAATATGAATCTAAACCCCGACAAGTACACTGAATGATTAGTACCTTTTGAAAGGATATTGCCACAGTGATAGATTTTGTACCATTAATTGAGAAGGTAAGTCACTAACTCTTTTGAAACATTTTTTTCTAGGTAATATGTTATTGACAAAACTATTTCTTTTCTCATAGTGGGTGGCTTCTGTGCCTGCACAAGCTCTAACAACAACACATACTGGTGTCTGAGAACTATCAATGAGACTCACAACACACTCTTCTGTGAATTTGCAACTGGCTTCCTGGAGTATTTTGACCTAAACAGTGACCCGTATCAGGTGAGGATGTGTGACATGTTTTCAGTTGCATTTGAGTACAATAAATTGCTCTACTGAGCCTGAGATTATGCACAGCAGTAGTGCTTTAGCACTGCTGTGGGAATGCAGGTTTGAATCTGATCCTTTCTTTGTATGCAGTGCACTGTTAAATAAAAGCTTTAAAAGCCCATAATTTAAAAACGAACTCTGAGGATAATGACTCTTCCTGTAAAGACATGCTATTATACATTACAGCACTTACAATAACTGACTCAAGAATACATATTATGCTTTGCAGTTAACCAATGCCGTTTACACAGTGGAGAGGGACATTCTGAGCCAATTGCATTTACAGCTGATGGAAATGAGGAGCTGTCAAGGCCACAAGCAGTGCAACCCCAGACCCAAAAGCTCAGATGCAGGTACTGTAACACTCCTGTCCAGATAAGGAAATGGGGAAAAAACATGCTAGCACACCTTTATTTTTGATTGTAAGATGCTTTCAATGTGCAAATCTGAAACATTCCAGTTGCATCTCTGGTGAGAAACCAGGTTAAACCAGCTTAAGGTGGTTTTCTGGTCTGGTTGGTTTAAGATGGTTTCCCAGCATGTCTAAGCTGATTTCTTTTAGCTGGTTTTCCAGCCTGAAGTGCTGTTTAAAACCAACCAGCTAACCAATTTAGGCTAATTTATTGTTTTTTTTTTTTATTATTCTAGCATATACACAATGACACACGCTTATTTTTTTAGCAAAGATTTCATTGTCCAAGACAAGTTGAGAAAAAAGTGCTGAATATTTAGCAACACATGGTCTAGCTCTGAGGATGTTGTTGGATCTCTAAATGGTGGATGATGGATTGATCACTGAGTTTGGTTTCTCTCTAAACCGCCTGCTCATCTTTATTTTCTTTATTTCCCTTTAATATTTTCCATTTTTATTCCCTCAACAGGGGACAGTGATTTCAGCAGTCTAGCAATCACATCATCTCATAGTTTTTCATTTTTTCCCATTCCTGGTGAATATGAATGGCTCCTGTGAAAGTTTTGTACCAATAGAGATGGTTTATTTTATATTAATATATATTTATAGGTGTAAGAACCTGTTTATGATCTCTGTAAATTTGAAAATCTAAAACTATAAACATCACTGACACACATTCCTCTCTGAGTGTTTTTTTTTATACCTATATATTTTAGCAGAATTGTGGTTTAAAAATTCTAGCAGGAATTTTGTCTTTATTCATTACTGGGAAGGAAGAGGTCTCTATAACATTGGATAATTGGCTGTATAAAACATGCAAACCTCCACTGAGATTTTCACTATTCTGAAATGAAAACAGTTTAGAATTTCTTATGAGGAGAGACTGACTCGCAATTATGACATCATAAAGATGTTATAATTATTAATGCCACTGAGATGATTTGCAATATTGAATATTTTTTTATTTTTGCAAGTTGTCATAGCTTTTCTAACTAAATTAATTTTAATTTAATTCTAAATTAAATTAATAATGTGGTCAGCGCCGTGTTTTGGGGGCAAAAACAATGGCATTGATTTGTAGTAAATGCATAATCTAAAATTAAGTTTTCCCCAAAAAAATTTGTCAGCATGTACTCATACGCATGTCGTTTCAGATCTGTATGACTCTGTTCTATTAAAAAGAAAATAAATAAATAAATAAAAATAGGATTTACTACTTGTAACAAAATATCACAAAAACAGATGCATGTAATACTAGTCTGCATGTTGACATTCTCATGTTATTTGTGACGTGCGTCATTCATCGTGGTTAACAGTCATTCCGTTCTTAACACTACACTTCCTTACTATCTTTTTCTTCAGGACCATCAGAGGATTTTCCTCATTTATCCTTTAAATCATCATTCCTTCATTGTGTCTTTAACACTACCTCTCCTCGGGAGCTGAGGGTTATGCATGGAGATCTGCTATGTGATTTACTTCATTTCTTTTTAAAAATTACAATAGACATTTAACATGTTAAATGCTTTTATTTTCCTGATCAGGAAGTAAAGATGGAGGAAGCTTTGATCAACACAGGTATCCACATTTTTGAATCCCTCATTGGCTTTTGAAATAACTGCATGGGCAGCTTGTTTCCACTAATACGCCATGTTTCATTGAGCTAAGTGTTTGGTTGCATGCTGGGTTGAGCTAACATTTTAAGTATATTTAAAAATCACACAAATATTAGCATTTTAAGCCTCGATTACAAGTTCATTTTAACAGTTTGTTGCAATTTATGTATGCCTATATGTCATTTAAACCAAATTTTGACATTTAAAATCCAAGATTTGACTCTTCATTTACACGTCATTTAGTGGGAAATAGCATCTCATAGACATCTCAGTGCAGCGATCATCAATATTTGAGACTTTGTAATTACACTTTTCTCGTTCACGCCTGTCTTGACTTCTCTGTTTTTTTGGCTTACCTGCTTACCAGGCAACAGCATCGAAAATGGTCAAAGTTGAGGAGGCCAAGCCTTTCATTCCTGTGAGTCTTTGAGACCATACAAATCCATTTCTGTTCTCGTTCCACTTTCAAGTAGTTCTCCACACTGCATACCATATCTCCATAGACGCTGAGCGGGAGTTCTGGTTCAGCGCGGGCCGTGTCTCTTAGGCCATCAGTCACTGCCTGACCCCCCTCGGGGAATGCTCATTTCATTCTCTCGCCCTCCTTTAACACGCTTTTGTTTTTGCAGATTTTCATTTCCTGTACCTCTCACCCACTCTTTCAGCCTCATGTTTATTTCTTTTTTTTTTTCGGTTGCTGATTTCATGGTTCCAGGAATTTCCATCTTTTCAGTCTCTTGTTGGATGTTGTACTTTGATTTGAACCTCATTGCACAGATTTTCAGTCTGTCTGCACACCCTTTATTTATGATGTATTGGTTTTGGGTGTCCGTATGGAGGACATTTGTTGTCTTGATCTGCATTCACACTGCTTTACTGCTTCGAAATAGAGCTTTTCTATTGGTCTAAGGCTTAAATAAAGCACCGCAGTGGTGTGTGGGGCACTAATTCGAGACCCCTCGGCAGGAGTAGGCCGGGAATAACTGCATGTTTTAGGCTCATTCTCTGCGCAGCTATCGCCAGCCCTTACTGACTTTTCTCGCTTCCCCCCCTTTCCCGTTTCCCAGAACACAATCAGCCTGGGACGTCCACAAAGGTTAAGCTGCCCAATTTCACAGAGGACTTCATCTGGCAAGGACTGGCAGATTTGTACAGCGTGAATGAGAGTCTGTACGAACACAGGCACAACTACAGTCCCGTTCTGGATGACTGGATGAACTTTTGGAAGGATGTAGATAGTATGTTTGCACTGCTGAGAAATTTAAAGACACTCAACCAAACCGATAAGCTTGACCCCCTGGCTGAGCTGGGCTCCGGGGTCCCGGAGGAGGCCAGCGGTGCTGGTTCCCCCATCCGAGAGGAACGGCCCCCGAGCCCCGTCACCACAGGTCCCCCGAGAGGCCTGAGCCCCAACACGCGTCGAGAGAGTCTCTTAAAGTCTCTTAACGAACTCCCAGAGGGCCGCCCGACCAAACCGAGCGCTCCTCCAAGAGGAGACACCTGGGTTCATCAGCTGGAAAACGAGTTGGACAATGATGGAATGACATTTAGTGGCAACGGAGTCACCGAACTGGAGACCCGCCACGACTTTCTGTTGCGCAGCTCAAAAATTGTGGATCTCCACCTGCAGGAAGAAGAGGAGGACATTTTTCAGGCCCAGGGTTACCTTCCCCTCTCACCACAGCCAGCCAGACCTCCGGAGCCTGCTCTGGAAACTCTTCCAGCATGGAGTGAAACCTTACAGGAGAGGTGGAACGGAAGCTCCAAACCTTTTACCCACAAGCCCAGGGACGTTCAGGAGGGCAGTGCCGCGGGCCCATCCCATTGAGAAAGGACTGCTGCCATGCACTGTGAAGCCAGCCAAGTCTAGCCAGAGACACTAACCCCACGGAGCATGGTCTGATCTCCTGTATAATCCAATGAATTATTTTATTTTTTACAGGATCCTTTTATTAGAATTCAGTGTTATGTATTTTGTAAAAAAAAATTATATATATATAAATATAAAAAAATAGAGGTAACGTATTGGATGCATCTTAAATGTTGGGTTTGGTTTTAAATCTCAAGCGGGAAAATGTCATCAGACTAAGGTTTTAATATATTTTTAATCAAAAAGACAGAGGTTAAATTGCATTCAGTTTTGAATTAACCACATGCAGATTGTTTCCTCAAGATATTTGATGCACTTTTGTTCCACGTTTCTCGACTTCAACGCATTCTTCAGTCTCATTTTGACATAAACAACTCCATGTTGACACCAACACAAGCCGTTATTTGTTGAATTCACGTTCGATAATGAGTGTTGTTCTCTTCTATGTTTACTTCGGCTTATTGGGTTTACTTTACACTATAAAACACTGCTTGAACATGTTTTATACACTTGGATTGTGGATTTAATGGGGGGATGACTTCTTGGCGAAAAATGTTTTTCTCACAAATTTTGTATAGTTCGGTCCATATAACGTAAGAAGGGCATTCACTGTATAGTGCTTTTTTGTCATGGATGACTCTACGTTTTCACTAACCCACAGTAATTACTTCTAAAGTAGCTTGTTTCATTTGTGAAGAATGTGAGATGGGCCTTTATTCAGAATGTTATGACTATTTTTGTCTTTTAGAATATTAATGTCCAAACTCATTTTTGAAGAAATTGTTTAAATATGAGTTGACCTTCCAAATTTGCAAATATTACGTTACTTTTTTTAACCAATGGTGTTGGAACAATTCTGGCTTCTGGAAAGCCAAGAGGCTGTTTTGAAATAAAAATCTTCCAAACATTTGTTTCACCTACCTTGTGATTAATAACCCCTAAATGCATGATTTTTTCGGCAATCATTATTACATATTAAGGTCTTAAGCGACACAGATCTATATATCTAATATTAATATCTGCCTGTCACGCACCTATTGTAATCTTCTTCTTCTTCTTCTTCTTCTTCTTCTTCTTCTTCCGACTGGACGTCTATGGCAGCCCATAGACCAGTTTGCGGGAAAGTTGTTTTGGTTTGACATAGAGGATAGTCCCAACATTAAATACACCAATTTTGGTGTCTGTAACTCATTCCCTCTAGTGCCACCAACTGTCCAACGTTTCGCTTTTATCATGCTAATAACTTTTGAACCATAAGGCCTATCAACAAAATCCTTTTTTCCTCTTGCTCCTGAGCTCATGCCGATGCACCCTATGACATCATTTTCCGTCATAAATAAATGGCCGCTTTTGAATTGTCCAAAAAATGTACTTTTGCTAACTCGTCCTAGACGGTTTCTCCAATTTTCACCAAAATTGCACCGGATCATCTCCAGGCAGTGCTGACAAAAAGTTATGGAATTCAAGATGATTCGAATAACAGTTTTCGATAAACGCACAATTTTATGTTGTGAACTAATTTTAAGTAGCGCTTGCGAAAACAGATGTAAGGCTGTATCTCCGCAATGCTTTCTCGTTTTCAGACCAAACTTGGTACACGTCATCACAAGCATGACCTGTGGCTACATTCTGCGTTTCGGCGCAGCGCCACCTAGTGGTCCGGAGATATGAAAAATGGCTATTTTTGCTCATAACTTCTGAACAGTTTGTCCAAAAATCAAAACTTGGTCTTGTTAGATTCAGGGCGTCATGCCGAGTCGACTGATATCCATTTTTCCCAGATCGGCCATTTTGAATTATGTGCTAAAATGCTGTATTTTTTGAACGCATGAACGAATTGTTACTAAACTCTTTATGGGTCATCAGTACGATGCCCTGAAGGAGCCTAAGAATTTTCGAAACAGTGCCACCTAGTGGTGATTTTTTTTTCAAACACTTATAACTTTGGGTCAGGTACACTTATTTTCACGGGAGTATTTATTTTTGAGTTCCTGAATCGTTTCCGAGTCCAACGATACCAAACATGCTGAAATTTATGGATTGCTTGACGATAGACAAAACCGTTTTCGTGTAACACAGCATCAAATTTGAGGCATGCTGCCAAAATGACTATTTAGGCTTTATCTCTGCAATGCCTTCACATTTTGACACCAAACTGTGTCATTGTCATCTCACTCTGATCACAATGTATCAATTTCATAACTGCGCCACCTATTGTTCGAAAGTGATAAACCATTGAAGTTACTGTATTTGTAATTTAAGCCATTTTGCCTAAATTCATCTTTAAATGTCTGACACATGTTGGCTTGTCTTGTCATCATGTTTGTGCTTGGCCCCGATATTGCTGCATGCTTTAAGCTATATTCTTATTTTTCTTCATATTATTTTTCTTATATGATTTAAAATTAATTGATTGAGGAATACAAAGAAGATTGATGTCTAACTCTAAAAGAAGTGATTGACGTCCCGGGTCAAAAAAGACCCAAGTTATGTATTTAAGGGTTAACTTTTAAGTTTATATTTAGCAAATTCGAATAAGCAATGCAATGAATTTACATAAAAAATGTAGGACACTGCAAGTTAAAGTTGTATAGCTTTTTGTAATGTACAATAAACAATTTTATAGTTAATTCCTATCTGTAATTTGGATGTGGAAAGTGCGTTCCTACTTTACAGAATCCTACAATGATACGGAAATTCAGTACAAAGGTAGGTATGTCCATTGTCCATATAATGAAAACTTTTTGTTGTTGTTGTTCTTTCATGTGTCATACTTGTGGACTTCTTATGATTCATTTTTAAAAATGTCCCTATAAATCTGTACACTCCAGAAAGCAGTATTTAATTTTATTAGTATTTTTTAACCGTATACTCTATACAATTTAAACAATTGGAGTGGTAATCATTTATTAATTTTAATACAGCTTTTAAATTGTGTAGGCTAAATTAAGATTGTAGTAGAAATGATTCAATCTGCTTGATTCCAGGCACGTCCTGAATTTGCCGAGATAGCCTACACACATTCCTGGGCGAACATATTTTGTTAATCCTGAAACAACATTACTTTCTGAAAATGTAGTCTCACACCAAAACCCAAACCTACCCATAGGTTATTCATACAATCATTATATAACAGTGAAAACACTGATGTAGAAGCACCTCACCCTGATTCAAAGCCTGTGATATAAACTGTAGACTTGTGGACTGGAATGTTTTTCTAGGAGCAACAGAGATGATGACCCAGGAACGTGTTGATGGTGAAATAGGGTTCTATTGATTGGCACAGTTTAAACTGTAGTCCCAATTTTAGGTGTTTGCAAATATTACACATTAGGCCTGTCTGCAATTAGCTTTTTTTACACGCTAATTTTAACGAGCTATGTTGTTCGTTTGTTTATTATTTGGAGTGTTGTTGAAGCGTTTTCTATAGAAGTCTAGTAATAGTAATCCACCATTAGAGGGCAGCACTATAGTTTGTCCAAACCTGGAAATGGCCTTGATTTGGGTTTCATTGCTCAGTTTTACTCTCTGGTTTTACAAAGTAGCCCATCGTTTTGCTGTTTTGGAACAATGCAATGAAAAGCCATTTTAATAACATTACGGTGTTGAATAATCAATTATTGTCATATTTAATCATATGTACGGCGATCTGAGTAATGTAGATGTAGTAGACGAGTCTGGCCACCAGGAGGTGCTACTGTAATTATTCCACAACTGAATGGGAGAGCGGGCAAAACCTAACGCTTTTTGACTTTCTCAGTTGGTGTAACTTACAGAGTATTTTTTTTCCCCACATTATTTTCCCACATGTCTAGAACAATTATGTGTTTTTGTTTTATTTATACAGTGTATACTTTTTTCTTGATATAGGCCTACCCCGAAAGAATGGAAGTGAAATGTGAGTGAGTAGTGGTGATGAACACTAAAAAAAGAGTGGCATTGTCCTAGGACATGGGTCAAAGGTCAGCTGGACACCTGGGTGAGAGAGACCCCTGAGGAAGACCATAAAGTTTAGGTTTGTCTCTATGAATATACCTTTAAGTTTAAACTTGTTTTAGAAGTTATTTATTAATACATTAGTTCTAAACTTTTATTTGCAGACTAAAGACGCCACTAATGAACCAAGTAAGGGAACAGCTAGTTTGCTGAAAAAGTTTTTTTTTTTTTTTTCCCTAAAAATGTACATTTATTAATTTCATCAGCTACTGGTGTTCAGCACGACTCTAAGTTTTTTTTTTTAAAAAAAAAAAAAAAAAAAAAAAAAAACATTCTCTAAATGTTTTACAGGGTTAGGGTTATAATGAACAATCCAGTTCCTAAATTCATTAAATCTCTGCCCTCCTTTTTAATATTAAACATGACCAAATGTTTTAGGTAAATCAAAATACAAAACTTTCAGGATTATGCGATCCACAATGAGCATCAAACCCGCGGAGTTAAAGATGACCGTGACATTGCCTGATTTATTCAGAATTATTGTTCTTTTGAGCAAAGTGAGCACAGTGAGAACTTTTATAGGGTTTTTTTTATGGAAAATATATTTACTTTTTGTATTGTTTGATATATTACCGATCTCTTCCTTTCCATTTAAATGTACATTTTTGAATTTGTTGCACTATAGCCTTCTTTGTTTGGCAGTTTTGCATTGTGACCATACTGAGGACAGGTTATGACTTAAGTGTATTTAAAATAAAATGAAATTATTAAAAAAATCAATACATGTCCAGAGGTTGCAGATTAGATGTAACTTGTATTTGTTTGATGAATTTCTTTATTTTTAGTAATTATAAAGCTTTTGTATGACATTTTTGTCCCTTATCTCAAGAAGCAGTGATATGTATAGCCTATGCTATGTATGAACTCATGTGAAAAATATTCGAGAAAATTAGCGATTGATGATTTTGCTTTAGATACAATGGTATTTGGGAAATACATTTCCCAGAATGCACTTGGCGAGCTCCGTAATCACCCCTCCTGCATCAAATCCGCAATCTCGAATCTCACACTCACTCCGTGTCGAGGACAACTCACTACCTCTGTCTGTCTCTATCTTTCGTGTAAGTAACGGTACACTACTCTTCATTCAATTCACTCTCATGCTGTTCATTAATAATATGTCTCGGTATTTTAATAAGAGCTTAGAGGCGGGCTGAAAGAGATGTGTTGTGTGAATGAATTCAATGAAAGGATATCAGTGTTTGGACTTCTATATTTCTCTAAATTAAATTATAAAGTCGTAACTTAATAAACTTTAGGTTGGTAATTAGTTATATTAGATAAACAAATAATTCTGGCAGGTTGACATGTTTTTAAAATGTTCTTGTAATGTTCTATATCAGTGGTCAGTCGCACGTTTACTGTTATTCTTTGTCTTCCTTGACCACTAATCTACCAGACAGCAGCTCGACTTCACAAAACAAATGACAGGCAATGTAACGCTGCTTATGTTCCTTCTTGAACAGTTAGAAAGCAAATACTAACACTAGTTTTCCCCCCTTTGTTTTCAGGATTCAATCTCTTCATAATCATTCAACTACAAACTATAATTTCAGCACTATGACCAGAAATCAATTCCTCCTATTAATATGACATGAATTGAACTTCGTGCTGCTACACTTCTAGGTGAGGCAGCATATGATATGACAACTTTCCAATTCATTATGATGAGGAATAAGTAGAAAAACAGTTGGACCGCTACACAGAGGGATCATTCATGGAAGTATAGTCTTCTTTGACCTCTTTATTGTGTGTCTGTCTAGTCTAACTTTAAGTTATTATTAAATTATAGTTCTAATTGCGTTGACTCGAGGCAGCCAAAATGACTTCATCGTATAACGACGAGACCAGAAGTAATATTTCAGAGTCTCTGGAAGTCTGTGAATTCGAGGGACAGTACGGAGATCCGGTCGGTTCTTACAGATCCAAAAGCTTGCCTGTTCTTAATGGCAGGTGTCCGACTGTCAAGGAGTCGTTGGAACCGAGGCTGGTTAGCACGACACAGACTTTAGTAAACACCGACCAGTGCTTGGTGTTCAACGAGCTGCGGCAGAAAGGAGACTCAAGCGAACTGGATTCACCCACCAGGACTGATTTCTCCCCTTCCATGTCCAGCATGGTGGGTCTTAGTAGCTCTATGAAAACTGACGCCAGCCGAGCTGGTGGCAAAAAAATCGGCTTTTCGTTGGCAAGATTCATCCGCTTTCCTGTGAGGAAGTACGTGAGGATGATTCTGTCAGACTCTAGGTGTTTTCTGTTCTGTATGTGTTACCTGACGTTCATCCAGTCATTGATGGTCTCTGGCTATCTTAGTAGTGTCATCACCACTATAGAGAAGAGATACAGCCTTAGAAGCTCTGAATCTGGACTGCTGGTTAGCTGCTTTGACATTGGAAGTCTGCTGGTAGTGGTCTTCATTAGTTATTTTGGGGGTCGAGGCCAGAGGCCACGCTGGTTGGCGGTAGGTGGGGTGTTTATCGCTGTGGGGGCAGCTCTCTTTTCCCTTCCACATTTTATCTCTCCACCCTATCAAGTCCAAGAGGTCAACTCTTCCACGGGGAACGAGGGTCTATGCCTGAACGGGAACGGGAGCAGAAGGGACGGCCTGGACGTGTCATCGTGTCCACGAGACCAAGAGGGTAACGATCACTCCATGTATGTTGCCCTTTTCGTCTGTGCCCAGGTCCTGGTCGGCATGGGATCCACTCCCATCTACACACTGGGACCGACGTACCTGGATGATAACGTGAAAAAGGAGAACGCATCCCTCTACCTTGGTAAGAAACTTCTTTATATTACATTACCTAGCTACTACTTGTTGATCACAGGGTGACCTTTAATTTCTGATATATTTTAGCATTGCCATCAATCCTTTTTTGATGTGTTATTATTATTTTTTAAATAAATGTCTTCAAACAAAATAAATAAATATTATATCTATGCATACTATATATATATATAACATATATAAAAATGTATAAATATGAAATATACTCTATT
>JAOTRC010000016.1:10968964-10989699 GCA_027497675.1 Cyprinella lutrensis | reverse complement strand
CGTCACGGGTTGGCTTCGGTGTGAGTGGTTGAAATAGCACGTCGATAAAGATGACAGACAAGTGGCTTATCCAATCAAATGCAAGGATTTTTGATAAGGCCCAGCCTTCTGAAACGCCATTTCAATGGATCGGTTACAGATGGATGAATGGAGCTAGGCGGACTGAAATTCATCTGGCTAGGGCCAGGTTAATAAAATATCGCACAGACATTTGATGTCTCTCCATAAAATCTAGTTTTGCCTAAATAAGTTCTGCATCCCTTAATATGTCTTAAAAAATTGTCAGTGAAAAAAGGGTTTTCCTTAGTCAGTCATAAAAACTTGCCCTATATTTATAGTCCTACTACTACACAATCCGATTTCAGATTCTGAAAGTTTCGTTTATGAACCCTAAATATTGCAATGAGTATTACGTTAGTTAACATGTGTATGACATGTACATGTTTTTCCGAACAATTCAGAGCGTGTATAGTGCCTAGTTTCCTCGTTCAGAAATGGAGAAAGCCAATTATAGCATATAACATATATCAGCAGAGCTTTTAATAGTCTCAACCACTGACCGTTCAATCGCATTGTGTGAGGTGCTTTAGATTAACTGTTTTTCAGTCCAATAACCCCACCAATACGGTTATCAATGGATTATTTGACTCCACGTAAACGCTAGTTAAAGGAATAGTTTACCCCAAAATGACAATTTTTGCATTGGAAAAAAAAAAAACCTTGGCACTGACATTGATGTCAAAATGTCATTGGTTTTCGCTGAATACAACATTTGCCAGCTTTACTAGTGGTTGTTTTAATTAATAAGCCAGTTTATTTTATTTTAAATTAGCAGGTGATGTGTCCATTTAAAAGAGTTTTTCTCCTGTCTTACCTTACTGGAAACTGGTTCCAAGTGCATTTCTTGGCAGCCAATACCAAAGCAGCAAATAACATTAAGGTGGCAATTAGTCTGTGGAACAGGAGGTCAGGTCTACAAGGAGCATATCAGCAGTTATAGCGCCAACACAGAATGTAGGATGGTGATGGGAGTCCCCTGAAAGATTACCTAGTGCTATCTCCAGCTGGAGGAGAGCGCATGGGGAATCTGGAGTAGAGCACTGCGCCGCTCCCACACACCACTTTAGGAAATCGTTGTCTTAAGCTGAAGGCTTTGTTCTTTCTTGGAGGCTTTGTTGGGATTGTATGGACCACTTTTAATGGTGCTTTCACATTCTTTTAAAGCATGAAATCATGCTGATACTCTCAAATATGGACAGTTTCTGGATCTGTAATTACGTAACTGCAGAACAAAAGGAAATAGACATGATTATTTTGTCTATTGAAAGCTTTTTTTTTTCTTCCTGCACGTCCACTTGATGCCATGAAAAAATGTTAGTTTGTAAAGTTACAGGCCTGGAATTCTTGTAACAGACCAACGAATTTTTAATCAAGGCAATTCCTGCTATGGTCTTCAGTTTAGGATAGAGCTTGGAACATCAGCAGTAGTGTTTCAGATTTGTAGTGAATGTTGCTGTCAGCATCCAAGTGTTTGCGTCAGAATCAGCAGAAGCCGTTAAAGGAGTCAGCAATGTGCAGCAGAACCCCTGGAGAGACCCACCGGTTCAGCAAATAAAGTGCTCAGTTGCTTGTTGTGAGTGAAATGTTCATGGCTGGGTGCCCTGTCCTGATTATTTTTCTTTGACATTTTTTTTTATGAAGGAATTAAAGATCCCAGAACAATCTTTGAGGTCTCATTTTGATAATGGCCTGTGAAAGTTTATCTAGTGCATAACAGACAAGAGAATCAATTATTTCTTATAGCTATTTTATAAAAGTGTTCTGTGCTTGCCTTGTATATTGTGGCTCTAGTTTGACTTTGACTTATAAATATTACAACCTCCATAATGTCATAACCTAGACAAATTTAATTTATAGCTGAGCAGCGGAAGTGCATTAAGAACATTTGTTGGTGTAAATGTTTAATACTCTCTTGATAGCTTGACTCTGATTAAATATATTAATCAAGCAGCTGATCTAATGTGTGCCATCTCATTTTATACTATTTATCTAAACAAGAATTCATAAGTGGTTCCATTGGAGAATCAAAAAAGTCTGGTTTTCGAACATCTCAACTTTTATTTTTTATTTTTTTTTAGCACAATCCAAGTTTGATTTTGAATAAGGCCAGGAAAACCATAACTTTGACTTACAATGACAAAGCTAAATTTTCAGCAGCCATTACTCAAGTGTTCAGACATGATGTTTCAGAAATCTGCTGATTTTCTGCCCAAGTAACATTTCTTATAATTAACACATTGAAAACAGTTGTGCTCTTTTATTTTTTTGCTTAGTTTTTCAGTTAAAGAGGACAGCATTTATATGAAATCTAAATCTTTTTTAAAAAAAACAAAAAACATAATGGTTTTTACTATCATATTTGACGGATTTAGTGCATCCTTGCTCAGTAAAAGTATTGAATTGTTAAGAAAAAAAACTGACCCCAAACTTGAGAACGGTTGAGCAGTTTGGCATCAGATGTAGCCAGAGGGATATGCGTACAGGTGGACAGCTTTATCATCAGCTTGCTTTGAAAAGGTTAGAATATATCTTAAAGGGTTAGTTCACCCAAAAATTATGTAATTAATAGGAAACGTAACCAAGAAACGTAACTTCTTGTGCGTCATTATGCATTGTGATGGCACCATGGCATTTTATTACCATCCATTTTATTGCATCTGGCTAGCTACAGATGTGTTATGGGGATGAACTGTAACTTATTTCACTTTTCTTTTTGCAAATATCTGTTGTAATCTTCATTTGATTTTGTTTGTTTTACTCTGCAGATCGATAAAACGGGTGTTTGTGTTGGCTGTTAATTGTAAGACTTGCTTTGTGAAGTTTTCATGTTTTTTATGAGAGGCAATATTGCCATTTCTTTTACACAACGGTCTACAGTTTCACACACTTTCATGTGTTTCTTCCATCTGCTGACGGTATCACATTTCTCACTGTGTACGCCTGGGTCAGAGTTTGCGTGAAGGACCACACATTTTCCCGTCAAGTTTTCTTTTTATAAATACCAATTATTGCGTAGAGAGCGGCGTACGCCTTCTTTTGTGTGTACGTAATGTTAATAAACGAGGCCCATGGTCTTATGAGGAAACCTGTACAGGATTGACACATTACCAAAACTGATCTGTTGTAAAAATATTTTTAAAGAGGTAGTTCACCCAAAAATGAAAATTCTGTTGTCTTGTACTCACCCTGTAATCCTGTCGAACTTGAATGACTGCTTTGTGCCGTTGGCCCCTGGAAGTTGCTCTGTCAGTATAGTTAAGATATTGTTAGTGGGTCAATGTCAGTGAAAAGTTGTGAGATGTATCATTGGAGTCCTGCTAGTTGTTTGCTGAAGCACAGAGTTTCTCTCGCTCTCATTTTTTCTCTTTCTCTCACCTCTGTGTCAGCTCCTCTTTTTGTCTGATGGATCATTGCTGTCCTGTGGCCTTTGAGGCCCCTGTGTACTGTCTGCACCTCATTAGCCTCAAAGTCACACCTGCCCCAGGGATGCAAATGCCCTCCGAGAGGACTGTGGTTTCCTGCATTCACAGATTTGTGCTGGAGGTCCAGCTTAGTGAAGTGAGTTATTGCTACTATGCCTTGTGAAGTTTCTGACCATAATTTTAGGAGTACCTCAAGGCTTTGTAGTCAGCCAATTCCTATTCTTGCAGCTTCCTATACAAAAGGTGTTATCTGTCCAATTATTTTGCTCTCTCCTGCTTCAGTTAATTGATTTTCAACATCATTTTGACCGAGGGGGACATTCACACCCCACCCCACAGCAACAACCTGCACCAGGCCCCAGAATTCCCATAGCTATGGCCCTGAATGCAAACTACATAAAATTACATTTTCTGGCATTAATGCTAAAATGTATGGTAATTATTTAAATGAATAGTTTCAATTTTAAAATCTGATTGGACGAGATACAAAGACATTTGAAGACTTTGTAAAATGGTTGTTGCTTAACATTACACAATATTTTCTCATTGCTCTGTTTCTCATTGATATACACACTATGTGGTTTTAACTGTATAACACATTTGTAAGACTCTCACTTTATGTTATTATGAAAATATTTGTGCATTAGAATGCTCAGGTAATATATGATATACAATTATAACAGCCTTCTGTCTGTGCCATCATGACATTTTTGCTTGTTTTCATCACTTTTGCTCATATTCGCGTCTATTGACTCGTTCACTAAGCTGAACTACATTCAGAGTTCTCTCTTTCGCTGATGGCCCGACTCTGCTCTCTGGCACAATGGGTCTCTCTTTTATATATTTAGATATAAGGAGCAATGTAGTGCAATGTTATTACTTTGCTGAACGAGGCTTCCATACAGTAAACAGCGACATAATTTCTTTACCCCCCGCTAAGTTTTTAGGGCCCGAAACCCCCTTTTCTGCAGTGGAAATGCGTGGAATAGTTGACGGAACTAAGGCCAGGAATCCGCATTGGAACAGTGTCAGTGGAAAATCAGTGGTGTAGTTCATATTACCCCATATGCTCTCTAAACTTTAATTCAGTAAAACCACAGCTGTCCTTCAAAACTCTTATTTAGACACCTTTTCTGGGTAATAAGTGTATTTGCTATCCTCTTAAAGCAACATTCAGCGCTCTGACTGGATGGTTGAGGTTTTTCGACCTTGTAACAAGGTAGAGGTTGTTCTAACCTTATATATACTGTATATATATATATATACATATATATATATATATAAGGTTAGAACTTGTAAGAAGACACTGCTGCATCAGCAAGTTGCCATGACAATGTCATTCCCCATTTCATTGTATTTTAACCCTGTCTTATAGCAAGGTTACAAGGTCGAACAACCACAGAGATTCAGTGCTATGTAGTTACAGCAGCTGGGAATTGTTCCCTGACGCTATATTTTACACATAATGCTGCTTTTCATTGGTTACTTTCTATCGTGACAACAAAAAGGATGAACGCCTTTCTCTGAATTCCTCTTTTGAGATATTTTTGGGCTTCACCCCATTGAACACTGTGTGATAAATTGCAGCATATTATGCTGTTGTGCTCAAGCACAATTCTCTCGGGGTACAAGGCTTCATTAGAGCCCAGTGTGAGATTATACAACTCATGCCCGTATTTAATCAGCTTCATGCTCATAACAGGACAGAAGTCTTGCAATAAATCCCCCATAGGGCACAATCAGTGACATCGGGGGATGTTGCAATGCTTTATTTCGTCATATGCTTTAAGCTCAGTTGTTTAAAGGCTGTTAAGGGCCATTAATTATTTCTAGCACTATTGAATTCACCTTGCGCAACCTTTTGCTCCCTTTCGCAGAAACGTCAGTGTGCACTTTCTGACTTAAATTTTTCGGCATTTAATGAAATCAATTTATTAATCTTCCCTAATTATTTTTGCCACTGGGGACACAGCTCATTTAGCATGAAAGGTGCTCGCTTCAGACTTCATCTTCTTCTGTAGCGATAACAAATCCTCAAGGAGTCAGTCGGGGTTGGGAGCGTTTCAGTTAACCTCTGTGAGCAGTATCGTGTCTGATGCCGAAAGTAAAATGAAATATAGCAGTTCCTTGCCCCATGTTACGAGCCATATCTACAGCCATCAAACATGGGAAAAGAGAACACACAGAGTGTGTGGTGTTGTTTTAATCTTTTAAAGGAATGTTTCAGTATTTGATGTTTAAAAGTCTTTAATCTCACACTATTACACTAAAATTCTGCAATTTATTATTATGTTTTATTTATTTTATGTACTGCATACTTCTTTGGCAATATTTTTTTACAAATTAAAGGTTAATATTATTAATTAATATTAATACCAATCCATAAAAATTATTATATTAATTTAAATACAAATCATAATAATGCAATTTAAAAATGTTATTAAAATATTATTTTCAATAAGTATGAAGTATACATTTTGAAATTTTTCTATATTGCTTAGAAACTAATAAATATTTTTTTATAAATATAGTTTAGTATATTTTATTTTATTTATAACAGGCCACTAATATTTATTATATTATAATTATGTCCAGCATACATCTACCATGGTGATTCTTATTTGTTGTCTTTGATGTATCGGATCTGAATCTTTTAGGCCTGGTTTCACAAACAAAGCTTAGATTAAGCCAGGATTTGGCCTTAGTTCAATTAGGATATTTAAGTCGCTTTTATAAATAAAATTAAAAACATTACTGGTGTCCATCTTGTGACAAAAAATGCCAATGACGTATTGTATTTTAAGATATGTCTGTGCAAGTTGCTCTCAGTTAAAACATCTCTAAAATGCATATTAGTCTGGGACTAGGCTTAAGCTGGTGGATAGTGTTTTCTTCGACATTTCTGTTTAAAAGATCTGTTGCTTAAGTTTTATTGCAAAGGTTGATTTGAAATTCATGGAGCATAGCATGCTTTTGTGACGTCAGTTGTTGACGTTGGTCATAACAGTAGGGTATTGCATAGCCAGCATGTTTTTCTCCTCAGCAAACACCTCCTCTGTCCTTCCCAGGAAGAGGGAGAAAAAACACATCTATGCTGGTATTCTGCCAGGCAACAGGCAACCTTGAAGTATCTCCAATTAAATGACCCTCCTTCACCCTCTGTTCACGCATAACATTATTAACATGATCAATTGAGACAAAAGAAACCCGTTACTCAATTAGGAATGAAATATGTGCAAGCCCAACTGTGACATTTGAGGTGAGTCCTTTCAGTTATGGAGTGGAGACCTGATGCTTTTGGACTAATGTTAATGATTATGGATTGGGTATGTGGGCTCGAAAAGAAAATGAACTTGTCTGTTAATAACTGGCTCACAGGTCATATTGTGTTTTTAAGCCCATTTTAATTGTGATGGCAAAAAAGAGTGAGTCAGTTGTTTACTGGGCAATTAGACCATCCAGTTTTAGTAATGTGTGGCTCTGCCTCCTCTCATGTAATTTTTAAGCAAGATTTATGATAATCCTGGTTATTGTTAAAAACACGTTCAGTTTATTATTAGTACCAATACATAGTTTTTTCCTGTTTCTTACCTGTTTATGACTGATATCACATGAAGTTTGTTTATTAGTTTGTTAAACTAACCAACTATGTAATCCAACTGAATGGCAAGTATAGGGTTAGGACTATATTTCCATGTTAAAGGGGGTTAGAAAAAGTAAATTTTTCATGATACTGCAACTATACCTAACAGTGGCACTTTATTTCTTCCAGTATTTCATGTAAATGTGACTTTTTATCTCACAGTTGAACTTTATTTCTTATTTGAACCTCATCTCGCAATTACCTGTTATATAGGCTATAGATATCTTCTTTTACACTGAGGCTAAAACTGGCTTTCAAGCATTCAGGACATCAAGCAAAGTCTATTTCTGTGACGTTTGCTATGCCAAAGAATTCAAAACTGGCTCACCTCAAAAGCCCTCGACTTGACACCAACTGATAAACTGAAAGGCTGGGTTTGTTGTTACGTAGTAGAAATCCACCACATATTTGTGTCTATATCAAGGTTATGTCTGGCATTTCATGACCACATTTCACCCCAACAAAAAATGTGAATATTATTGGACTGATTCAATCGGTGTGTTTATCCAGGGACAATAGCTCTGTTTTCTGTCTCTTCTGTTCAGGAAGGAGATAAAATTACACAATTTGTAGTTTCTCAATTGTCTGACATTGAAATCAAGATTTAACTTTATTAAGCGAGACTCCTACTAGTCTTTAGCAATATCCATTATGTGCTCAGTGTGAGCACTTGTTATAGTTTAATTGGATTAGTATCGAAGCATTAATGTAATGACATGCCATTCTGACTTGTACTCACTCTTCATGTGTCATTTTGTCATTAGAATACATTTCCATCTGCTTATGCAGTGTAAGGCCTGCTACCACTGAAGCACTTATAAAATAGCTTGGACTGTTAATGAATTCAGGATGAATTAATTGATGACTTTAATGCTTCAGACAAAGGCAGTTTATTATTTTGAATCGGACTGTCTGGTGTGCTGGGCATTTCTGCTTTAGGCTGATAAGAACATTTTATCAGCAGCTTTTGTGTTTTTTAGGAATAATTTCTCTCCCCTCCCATATTCTCCAGGGTTTTTTTTTTTAAGGAACCTGTTATTTAATTAGGCTGTAGATAAGGCTGATTGAATGTTTAAAAAGTCAAAACTGAACGAGAACCTGGTGGTCCATAGTTTGCAAAGAAAGCCACCCATGTGAATAAACGAATAGCATTATGGGAAAACCCGTAAAGTGTATAAGTGACTTCACACTGACACAGCTTTCTTTTTAAACTAATTTATTGTGGATTTGTTGAAGGCAAAGGGCAGGATGAAAGTGTTTGTGATTGAGATCAATCATGGGTGCTTCTTAAATGGAAGGCTTTGTCCTAGTGAGGCTGTGTCCTTCCTAGTCCAGTCATTCGGAGGCTTGTAGGCTAGAGTCCTCCTCAAAATTAAAAGCTAGAATGAGACGATTTAATAAGTGGTTACGTTTTAAATGTTTCTGCCCCTGCAGTTAAGATGCGTAAATACTAATTTGAAAAATACCAATACTGTGGTCTCCCAGCGGTTTACATTGCATTAATTTACTACAAAACAAAAGAAAATATGATTCCTTTATCGCAAACAGTGCGGGGACGAGAGCTGTGGGAACGGAACGATCTCTAGTCCCACAGAGGAGCTCCCGGAAGGATAAAAGCAATGATAACGGTGGAAGATGAGAGAGGAACAGGCCTAGACTTTTCGTTGTTTGGTTTTAGTTTATGCAGTAGTCGCTGTTTTGGTCTTCTGCTTTACTTTTGTAGTTTGTTTATTTTGTGATCAAAGTTAACTTTTACTGTGATGGAGGTTCCCACCTCCTCCTTACCTGAGCCTTTAACATTGTTGCAGCCTTCATCTTCAAAATATAGTTTTTTTTATCAGTTATTATCAGTTTCCAATAATTCTTTTTTTTGTGAATTAGAATTTGTGCAAGTGATTGTGGGTGATTGTAGGACACGAAGGATACACTTGATGCATCCTTCAAAATAGGCTGAATGAAGTATACGAAAGGAATGTTGCCTTCAAAGGATCCTTCAAACGGAGTTGTCCTTTAACGGAGCTTCACTGCGTGGCAGCTGAGATATGTGGCCTTACTGGTCTAGGACGCAGCTTTCTGATTGAGAAGCATCCTTCACAATTTAAAAATGCAGAATATTGGCCATGACATATCTTAAAGAGTGCTGTCCCATTAAATGCTTGAGTGAATAGCTGTATCGTCATGTTGTTATGCCTGAAATTTACTTTACCTCTATTTATGTATTCTATGGGTTGTTTTCAGTGCATTTAGAATATCAGCTGTTAATTGGATACGACAATAACATTTAAGTAATTCACATCGTTATTGGTCAGAATTTTATCATCAGCTCATCCAAAAGAAAAGAAACAATTAAGTTGTTCTCATTTGTAAGTCGCTTTGGATAAAAGCATCTGCTAAATGAGTAAATGTAATTGTAAATTTACACACCCATTTTATTCCGTCAGGAATCACTTGAAACTCAATTGTATTGATGGTATATGAACCAGGGGGAACCAGACAGCATAATATGTGATCAAACAGACAAAAGTCAGCCTGTCTCATACTGTATTTCAGTGTGACCATCACCCATTGCTAAATATGGTTCAGAGTGTGAAATATCTGTGCCCACATGTCATGCCTCTCTGCCCAGTGTGACTGCGTGTGAGTGTGAATATTAGATTTGGCTCATTCTCTCTGCTCTGGCTTTAGAGGTCTCACGTAAGGACAGGAAACAAGAGTCTAAGCCAGCGTAGTCCTGTTTACATCAACTAGAACGTGACTTATCTGTCTCCCTCAACATGTTTGTACTTGTGTTATATAACCCGGCAGGCCTTTGGCCAAACCTTCTCCCATATTGAGTCAGATTAGATTAGGCCTAGTCGTGTTACTGCACCTGTCTCGGTTCTGTGTGAACTTCTGGCTGGATCAGAACCAGCTTGGCAGTCGCGTTGGCCATGTGGAAGTGGAGTCCACTGCAGCTTTCTATGAACAGGCTTAAACCGATGACTGTAGGGATAATGCTCTCCCCACTGTACATGCGGCTCTCCAGCCTCGAAAGCAACAACACAAAGCAATCGAGCCTCGCATGTGCACCTGTCGAGGATTAGGAAATGTCACCGAAGGCCTTTTTTAAAGAAAGTCAGTGCTCTCAGCAGTCATTTATGTGAGTACAGCTTTGGTTTACTTAAATGGATGATGGTTGAAAATCTCCAAAACTATTGGCTTGTCTTGTTGCAGTGTCAAATAAAAAAACATTTTATTGGTTTCACTTTATTATTTTTTTTATTCAGTCAGTCATATTAATCTGGTTACTGTTTGTTGCTGATTCACCAAAAACATGTTTTTTTTTTTGTTGGAATTGGTTAGATTACACTGGTGGCACTGTATGTGTTTTTAATTTCTAAAAAATAACTTCATAATAGTTATTTGTTCTGGAATCAGACTGCACAGGTCATGCAGTTTATTTTTGATTCCCTAAAAATGATCACTTGGAAGAGTCATTTGTCTAGAAGGAGACTACACTGGTCGCACTGCATGTTTTTGATTCACTAAAAATAACCGGCTTTATAAGGATTTGGATTCTCTTTTTCGTTTTTCAGCAGGTCTTCATCATATACTGGTGTATAAACAGAGCTGTATTATCAGTTAGAAAACTGCCATTATACGTGATGTTCCTCAACTGAGTAGAAGCGTGACGCACTATTAATGATCAGCCCGTGGCTGACTCATTCAACCCAATGAGTCAAGAGTCGGACTAAAATTGGAGAGAATATTACCTGCCTTAATAAGACATGTTCTCGTATGAAAAAGAGTTATTTATGTGGGTGTTGTTTTGTAACCTGGTTGTTTTTGTTTTTTTCAGCTATTATGTATGTGATGGGTGCTCTGGGACCAGCTGCGGGGTACCTCCTGGGAGGCGTTCTGATTGGCTTCTACGTGGATCCCAAATCAATTGCCAACATTGATCAAAGTGATCCACGCTTTGTTGGCAACTGGTAAGATCTGTTCTCCGTTTAGGTGTGTGTAGCTTCATTCCAACCTATGAATGAATTAAGAATTACATTTTACCATTTTTTTGAGTACAAAATTACGCTTGAATTTCCCATTTCGGTTCATTTATTTCATTTTTTGGTCACACTTTATTTAAGCCACCTGTAGCTATGTAATATAATTATCATTAATGCATTTTGCCATGTTCTTAGGTGGAGTGGTTTCCTGCTTTGTGCTTTCGCCATGCTGTTGGTCATCTTCCCCATGTTCACTTTCCCCAAAAAACTGCCCCCTCGTCACAAGAAGAAGAAGAAAAAGCACGGGTCGGACAGCAGCTGTAATGACGACGATGTCTTGAAAGAGAAATCCGACAGCAAAGGCCAGACCGTGGCATCCTCCATGGGCTTTGGGAAGGACATCAAAGGTGTGTTTCTGATAAAGGTCATGTGATGATGCACACTACAGGAAGCGTGCATCTTCATATTAAAGTGTTACCTTGAAAATGTGGCTATTTTGGTCCCTTTGGCTCTCAACACATTCTAAGAAACATCAGATTAGCGCTTCAGTCATCATATTGAGAAGCCTTTGACCAATGTAAATCTGCTTTTCTGCAGATTAGTCCTTTTTATTTAGCGTAATTGGGTTATATAAAGTAACTTGGTGCTTTTGTCCAAAGCATTACAGTGCAGTTATAATAAAGACAGGATTTGAACCTGCCGTCTTTCAGTTATAAGGCCAGATCTTGATTCATTATGCTCCACCTCTCTCTCATTTTATTTTACAGCGCTGCTGACCAATAACCAATGACCAGTCTTTATAAATAAAGACTGCGCACGCTTGCAGAAGTTGCCTTTCATTATTGTTCTGGGAAAGCATTAATGACAGTTCTGCCACCCTAATCACTAAAATGGTCCTTTTCATTACCAAACCGCAATTACGCTGCTGCTGAGGAGAAAATATTGCTGAAACTTTATGATGGTAGAAAGCTGTTTCTGCCTTACAATGAGAAATACAATGGCTAATTAACTGAGATTAATGTATAAAATAAGAATTAAAGTCACTTTGGGAATATAAAGTCATTTAAAAGTACAGTAGCAATACAGAAGCAATTTTAGTGGCACAATACATCAAAATATCATGACCACATGCTTCAGAAACAAGGATATTGACTGTATGAATACGAAAAGTAGAGCAAATAAAGTCAGTAAGTTAATTAATACTTTTATTCCACACGGATCTAATCAATTGATCGTAAGTGACAGTAAAGGCATTTATAATATTACAAAATATTTTTATTTTAAATAAATGCTGTTAATTATTTTTTTGTATATTCATTAAAGAATCCTAATTAAAAATGGTATCACTGTTTCCACAAAAATATTGACCTTTCTTAACATTTAAGAAATGTTTCTTGAGCACCCAATCAGCATATTAGAATGATTTCTGAAGGATGATGTAACGACAAAGCCTGGAGTAATGATGCTGAAAATTCAGCTTTGCCTTTTCAATAATTTATTTTGAAATAAATTACATTTTAAAATAAATGTAAATAGAAAACTAAGTTAATTATAAGACAAATGTTTCACAAATTTTTTATTTTTGTAATGCAGCCTTGGTGAACATAAGACACCTCTTTCAAAAGCGTTGAAAAAAAAATCTTACCGACCCCACAATTTTGAACAGTTGTGTATATTGAGTAATAAATTTCATCGCTGTTCTCGTCACACTGTCTAACCAGATTAATGGCAACTTTTGTCCTGCTTTGAAAAAGTCACACATGTGACCACAATCAAGACAAGCCCTGTTCTATAAACCCACTGTAACCCACTTCCATCCCCCCTTGGCCTGCATGTGTTTGCATAAGTAGGCTTTCAACATAACTGCAATGCTTACAGTAGGGTAGAGTAGTTTCTGGGACTTTGCTGTAGAGACAGACAGACAAGCTGTTTTGTTCATTAGTAGGTTTAAGCATTTAATGTGGTTGCTCTGTACAAACTCCTGTGTCTCTCCTGTCAGTCCCATAGATGCTTTGAGGGGTCAAGAGTTCAACATCCGGAAGCAAATTAAAGTTTGATTGTAGTCGGTTACCATGGAAACAGTGCTACAGCGATAACTTGCTAATTAAAAGAATTGGCTTTGTTGGACATGATGAAGCATTAGCTAAAACCTATGGGATTTAAATGGATTGAATCCAGAAGATCTGTGGAGACACCATGTTTAGGTTTAGCTGTCTTTACTCTGTTAGGACAGTAATCATCTGTTAGTATGGATTACGGCTGCTTTAAGAGCTGACTGATAGGAGAAAGCATGTTACATCTGCGACTAAAAGCATTTCATGAAGACTATAGAAATTAGCACATTTCTAGTAGTCAACTGATAAGCTTATGGGTTTTTAATATACAAGGGTATTACCTTGCTCTCTGCTATTTTTTTTATTTATAACCAAACTTATAGATAATATTAGTTTTTTTATGAGAAAATAAAAAAAAATAAAAATAAAAGAAAATATGAAAAACAAATTATATTTAAAATATATTATTATTAAAATTGTCCATTTAATGGTTACCAACCATAACATGAAAATAATTATCATCTTATCGATATTGGCATGAATTATAATAACGATGCAGGGCAAACAGAAGCTCAACCATCCTTGATGTGCGAGAACAAACTTCATTGGTTCTTGCAGAAGCTCAAACGTGCTGCGTAACATGAGAATTAACCTCATTGGTTACTTCCCGCACGCTCTTTTAACATATCTAATTTGTCCATTATATGATGAACAGGCTTTTATTCACATATAAACATGCATCAAAGCGATTGTGTCTATTCAGAAAATACATATGCATTAGATTTACAATCTTTTTATGAAATTTTTGAAGCGTCAAAGTGGCAGTTGCGTAGACTGTCAATGGAGGGACAGAAATTTCTCAGATTACATTAAAATATCCTCATTTGTGTTTCGAAGATGAACAATTGTCTTAAGGGTTTGGGGTGAGTAGTTAACATTTTTGGGTGAACTAATCCTTTAATGTCATCTATAGCCAGGGTATGTGAGCCAGTGTATTTATAGTTGCTGATGCTGTTTTTGTTTTTTGGTCATTTCATTGGACAGAGCTCCCCAAGGCTGCCATAAGGATCCTCAGCAACATGACGTTTCTATTTGTGAGTCTGTCCTACACGGCCGAGAGCGCTATTGTCACTGCCTTCATCACCTTCATCCCCAAGTTCATCGAGTCGCAGTTTGGAATCCCGGCCTCCAATGCCAGCATTTACACAGGTACACAATTATCCTGTTTTCAGGATCTAAGTAATTTAATCTCTCATTCTATATGCCCTTTTTTTCCTCCCTAACACTTTTACGTATGGTTTCCTTTTTTGTCTAATCACACATTTCACACGATTCACACTCTGTTCATCACATTAAAGAACACGTGTTAAAAATAATGTGTGAAAACGTGATATTTCTTTTCACTGCTGTTCCCACTTATTTTGTAGAGGCATATTTGATTGCTATATAAAGCTGTACAACCTTCTTTGAGTGTTTATGACTGGGTTTCAAGAGACCATAAAATCCCTTTCTCTCAAGAACATTTTATGTTCTTGCTCATCTTAATAAGCCCTCAAAAACATCTTGCCCTCCATCTCAGACTCAAGATCATTATTAAGCCATGCATATGTCCAAATATCTCAGCACAGATGCTCTCTCGTAAGGTAACTGGAGACTGGCCAGGATCCTTAAACAGAGTAGAGGGCATGATCTGCTTCTTTCAGCACAGGCCACTGCTACTTAATCTAAAATCCTACAGTATTATATACTAAAGTATCAAAGTATGCAAACTAAAAAAAAAGAATTAAATTTGAAATTGAAAAATAATCTCTCTTCATACAGTAGTGGGTAAAAGTGAACAAATGCGGAGGGAATTGGTTTGGGTATTTGTTTTTAATGACCTTACAAGTTTGATTAAACCATTGAAATTTTATAATATATATATATTTTTTTAATATTTTAAATATGAGAAGAACAAAACATTAAACCTGGTTAAGGTATTTATCTGTCAAAATTGTTGGCAAAAAGGGCAAACTTCAGCTACAGGTTTAATTTTACTATGAACAAAATGCATAGAAAAATAAAAATCTATCAGGAAAAAGCATACATTGATTACAACATGATCTGTTTTTTATTATTTTATTGGTTCTCTTCTGTTTTTGCTTGTGTTCATAATTTCTTTATGACGCCCTGGCTAAAAATGATGCCTGCACAAAAGGGTCTATGCACGGCAGTGCGTGACGTATTTCAGGTAAAGGTCTAAGGATGCTGGATTACTTCTGCCGATCGTAGAGTACGAGAATTTATATTGGCTTCTTTACTCTATGGCTATACAGGAACGTTAGCCGCAAAAACAAAACCACCTCTCGTTTTTTTATGCTTATTTATTTATTGTATTAAGTAAACATAACTATACATAAAATGCCATCTAAACGTATTAAAGTTTCGTTTCAAGGACGGAAGGACAGCAAATTTTGTAGACGCCTGTTTTCCTCCGCTTTAAATCTCCCCAACCGGAAATTGAAGAGCAGCCTTGCGTCAAATGCGAAAATTATGTGTGCGTATAGCCTATTTGGCAGATTTCATTTCGTTATTACAAATAAAACAACTGACTCCAAGCGAAACTTCCCATATGCTTACAAAAGCTTTAACCTTCAAATGGTCTTCAAATCCTGTTTACACTTCTGGGTTTCAGGGTCTATACGACCCCAACAATTGATTGAGTAATTGTACAAAAAATATACATTTTTAATCATACAAATATCATTTTTTTTGTTTACTACTCATCTATTCATTAATGCTGTGTTTTTGGAGATATAAAGTACTTTTGTATCCATATGCCACACAATTCCTCAACTACACCATTAGCTTGCATATGAATGTTTTTTTTTTTTTATGATACATTGCATTTATGCTCTGGTACTACATTCATTTCTGTGTAAAAATTTTCAGATTTATGCCGGATTTTTTTTTTTTTTTTTTTGACTCGAAAAATGTATTTTGAAAAATGTAAGAAAATGTATTTAGTTTTTTTCACATTTACCATTCATTTCATTGTGACCCCGAAGACCAGAAGTATAAACATTTTTTTTATATACCTCAGAACAACCAAATCAAGCCTAGTTTTTTGTGTGTGTATAGATAGATAATGTATAAAAAGTCACAAAATCTTATTCCATTGAGATGAAGCGAACCTTTTTTTTATTAAGTAAAATTCGATTGTGGTCGTATAGACCCCATAACCCGTTTGGGCTACAGCGCCACCTCTACCAAGTCTTTTGCCCTGTCGCGTTTCTATTGTTTTGAGTGCTGCGCATCAAGCTTTGTGTTTTTAAGTCAAAGTGTCAAGTTATAAATAACCCAGCTTTTAAAAGTCTCAACATGATTTCTGTTCCATCATGTTGCACAGAGTCTAGCTATTTTTAATCGTGTTTCTTTATCCCATAAGAAACATGTCTGATCAGGGTCTGGTAAACCCAAAAGCCTAAATTATACTTTTTATTCCAGCAACCCAATGAAAATACACAGTTTTGCACATCCCCCATATGTTTAGGATTACAATGAAACCCCATAAGGCACATTAGCTTCTGCACATTGAGATGTGTACCATAACCAGACAGAAGTTCATAAATAAATCACATGAAAAGCTTGGCGTCTGTCACTTCAGTAATGGTCTGCCTGACTCACTCAGGTTCTGTCATCTCTGGGGCACAGCAGCCGACGCGAAAACTCCTCGTCCCAAATTACAGCTTCATTTAAAGAATATCCTAATGAGCCATTGCCTCCATTGCAGTAATTGTACACATCAAGATTTTAATTAGTTGAATTAGATGTGCTGTTTCTCGGCTGGAAAAAAAGATTGTGTTTCTCTCAAGATGCACTTTGCGACCCGTGAGCCAAATGCTAATTCAGTGGCATGAATTGCAGGAGGATGGTAATGGCCTTGGATTGGGTGCTTACTTCAATTGCATAAATTTGAACACTAATGTACACGTGTATGATGCTTTTTTTGTGTTTTAGGATTAGATCATCTCTGTTCATCTCTTTTAGGATTTAGGGGAAACACTAGTGTAAGAAATCTGATGGACAAAAAGCAGATCAAAACCAATTTAGTCCACTATCTCATCAGCTCAACCAAGATGGTCAGGCATGTTGACCTTGGTCTAAAGAGCTAGCCAATTAACCATTTAAATTGTATAAACCATTAGCATATTGGACCAGCTAATGACCTAATACATACATACACAGATGAGCCAAAACATTATGAGCTGCCTAATGTACCGACCACAGTACCTAATGTACTTTGTCCACTGACCCACCGAGGCATGGACTCTACAAGAACCCTGAAGGTGTCTTGTGGTTTCTGGTACTAAGTTGTTGGCAGTAGATCCTTCAAATCCTGTAGGTTGCGAAGTGGAGATGCCGTGAATCGAACTTGTTGGTCCAGCACATCCTAGAGACGCTCAATTGTATTGAGATCTGGGGAGTTTGGAGGCCAGATCAACACCTTAAACTCTTTATCATGTTCCTCAATCCATTCCTGATCATTGTGTGCAGTGTGGCAGGGTGCATTAATAGATAGAGCCACTTCCACCAGGGAACACCATTGTCATGAAGGGGTGTACCTGGTCTGCAACAATATTTAGGTACGTAGAATTTTCGTCCACATGAAACCTCAGGGTTTACCAGCATGTGACCGCCCATGTGACTCATCGGACCAAGGAACCTTTTCCACTGCTCCAAGGTGCAGTTCTGATGCTCAGGTGACCATTATAGATGTTTTAGATGATGGTCAGGGGTCCTCATAGGCCTGCAACTACTCATAGACGAGGCTGGGTAGACGAGATAGTCTTCGTTGCCCTCGTGCATCAATGAGCCTTGTGCGCCCAACAACCTGTCACCTGTTTTGTGTTTCGCCCTCCTCAACCACTGTTGGTGCATTTTCACCAATACTGAACAGGAGCAACACACAAACCTTGGCGTTTCAGAGATACTCTGGCCCAATTGCCTTGCCATAACAATTTGGCCCTTGTCAAAGTCGCTCAGATCTTTATTCCTGTCCATTTCTCCTGATCCAATACGTTGATTACAAGAACTGATCATTTGTTATTCAATCCCCTCAGACCTTAAAGGGATACTCCACTTTTTTGGGAAATAGGCTAATTTTACAACTCCCTCAGAGTTAAAGAGTTGAGTTTTACCATTTTCGAATCCATTCAGTCGATTTTCTGATATTTAAAAGGATATCAGGAAAAAAAATATACTATGGAAGTCAATGAGACCAGAAACTGTCTGGTTACTGATATTCTTCTAAAAATCAGAAAATCGGCTGAATGGGTTTGAAAAAGGTAAAACCCAAATGTTTAACTCTGGGGGAGTTGTGAAATGAGCCTATTTCCAAAAAAATTGATAGAGGGGAAAAAGAAGTGATAGATTGATTGAAAAAAAGTGGAGTATCCTTTTAATATGTGGCCTTGTTAGGTGATGATCACGGCGACATTAGCTTTACCTGTGACTGGTTTCCGTCAATAACTTGTTTTTATTGAAGAACATCCAGTTCTTGAAGCGTCTGGAATCACTAAATGAATCGTGTTTCATTCATTTGGCTTGATTTTCACGTTTTTTTCTTTTCCATGTTTGTCTCCACAGTGATGCCAACCTCACAGATGTGCTGTGCGACTCAGACTCGGAGTTGGGCAGCGTGGACACACTGGAGAGGGGCAGCACAGATACTCTCGCTAATGGCTGCCGCGTCGACACAGATGCTGCCAAACGGCTGGCCAAGCGACTGTTCTATCTGGAGGGCTTCAAGCGCTGTGACGTTGCACGACACCTGGGCAAGAAGTGAGTCTTTGTGTATGAATGAGAGTATTGTTTAGGAAAGGGAGTAGATTGAAACGGATACCCACAATCCCTCTTTCTGTTTCTCCTGCAGTAATGAATTCAGCCAGTTGGTGGCATCAGAGTACTTGAGCTTCTTTGACTTCACTGGGTTGTCATTAGACAGAGCGCTGAGGTGAGAACATTTCAATCGTGCAATACGACCAAGATTGTCACTTAAATCAAAATGCCAAATGTAGCAACACAATACAGACAGCCATACTGAACATATTTGAGATTTAATGGTGAGTGGGAATTTGGACCAATAAGGTTTCAGAGTGCGGTTCTATGCAAAAATATAAATCAAACTAGCAAAACATTGCTTTTCATGTCGGGGCCTGATTAGGACACACTTTTACAATTCCTCAAAGTACAGAAAGTTTTCTAAAACCACTGCACACATGTAGTGGCTTCATAGTTTCCATGTATTAGTGCTATACAGGAGTTAGGCTGTAATAAGGGGAAGTATTCACCATGACTCAGTTCCACAAATACTCCTAAAATTGGAAAAATGAAGCACGCCATCACTGAAATACCTGCACTGAAAGAACATGAGGAACCACCATGTGGTTTAAGAATATTTTTAGTCCTGGACTAACAATAGTTTTCTGAATTGAACGATAATCATCGCAAACAGTCAGTGGGATCTTTAATTCAGTCTCGAAATCACACTCTATGCAAGTACATAAACTAGTTTGGGTCATTTATAACATGTATTTGTCTTTGGCAACCAACCATCGTCCCAAACCTGTAATGAGAATTTAGCTTTAAGGGCTTCCTGTGGGTTTCCTCCAAAATAAAAGATGATTTTAAAAATGAAGAAATCAAGACAGCCACAAATTTTAATATGGCAATTTTATGCCTTTTGTATTTTTTAGACTTTTTCCACAAATGTTGCAGCCCTATCATGAACATAAATTCTTATAATGCAGTTATGCAAGCTCTATTTCATTGTTGCGTTCTTGAATGAGGAGATTTCACTTAGTAACACAATGCAGTAGACATTAGAGTGAGCAAATAAACACAGTGAAAAATAGAAATTCAGGCTGTAGTATTTGGAAGCACTAGCGTATCTACTTTATTCATGCGGCACCATGATTCTTCTCATTTACTCTTGTTGCAGGAACTTCTTGAAGGCGTTTCCTCTGATGGGAGAGACGCAGGAGAGAGAACGTGTGCTGGTGCACTTCTCCAAACGCTTTTGCCACTGTAATCCAGAAACTCTCACCTCAGAGGGCAAGTCTTCCAAACGCATTGTGGATTTCTGTAGATTTAGATAGAATTTGATCATGGCTATACTCAATAATGTAGTAAAAGGTTTTCAATGAACTTTTATGCTACTTTGTGGCACACATGAGCAAAGTTACACATCCAAAACTGTTCCAAGACCTAGTAAGCCGGCTTTTGGCTAAATATAGGCAGCTGCCTTCAAAGAATTTCATAAGTGACTAATTGGGAACATTCGTTTAATGTTAGCGCGCTGCTAAGCTAAGCTAAGCTAAGCTAAATGTGTCCCAAATGATGCACTATACACTACACTCCTAAAAATAAAGGTTCCAAAAGAGTGTTTTCGCAACATTGTCATAGAGAGCCTAAGTCCCTCCCCTGCCAGTCGCCCACCATGGGACCTTATTTCAGAAAAATATTGAATGGTAGTCAATGGCGAGAGACAACAAATATTTTGATCTCGTTTGAATTGTGCCCTGAATTACAC
>JAOTRC010000016.1:10945448-10960227 GCA_027497675.1 Cyprinella lutrensis | reverse complement strand
CTTATGCATGAATATGCCTAGGGTTGTCAAAGAGACAAGTGCGATTTCTCAGAACACAAGGGTACGTACGTTACTCCAAATTTTGCCTACAGCAGCTAATATTATGCATTTTATTCCCAAACTAACAGCTCTGTCCATCCTCTGCTTGTTTTTCTTCAGGCCGACACTGACTCTGACCCACAGAAACCTGACGGGAGGCTGTAATGTGAACTGTGGCTGTCGGATCAACGAGTATGCTCCTGTTTGTGGCTCCGATGGCATCACATATTTCAACCCGTGTCTGGCGGGATGCAGCACGGTTGGCAATGACAGCACTGGGGTGAGCCAGACTGCATGTCTTTCTGGAGGTGATGTGTGGGTTAGTTCCCCCAAAAATGAAAGTTGTCATTAATGATTCACCCTCATGTCGTCCCAAGCCCGTAAGACCTCCGTTCATCTTGGGAAAACAGTTTAAGATAGTTTAAGTTCTGCATTGATTCTCTTCCGAACACGGCTTGACGACAGAACCGGAAGAGAATCCAATGCTGAATAAAGTCGTAGGTTTGATTTTTGGACCAAAATGTATTTTCGATTCTTCAAATAATTCTAACTAACCCACTGACGTCACATGGACTACTTTGATGATGTCTCTATTTTCTTTCTGGGCAAGGACAGTATATCGTACATACATTTTCAACGGAGGGACAGAAAAGCCTCGGACTAAATGTAAAATATCGTAAACCGTGTTCCGTAGATGAACGAAGGTCTTACTGGCTTGGAACGACAATTAGGGGGAGTCATTAATGACAGAATTTTCATCTTTGGGTGAAGTAACCCTTTGAGGACAGGACAAACCTTTTTAGGACAAGATTTAAAAAACACAAACATTGATGATAAATCTTAATTATCTGTTCTAGTTCATTCAGATGTTCAACATGTAAATATCGTAACTCATTATTGTTGATGCGGCGTCCCTTTATGGACGCTTTTTGCATTTCCTGGTTTCTCAGAGGCAGAAAGTCATCATAGTTGACTAAACTTCTATAGTGGTGAGAGACTATATTAAATATGAGAGACTACATTTAAATATGTCTTTTGTGTGTTCCCTTTTGCTCAAATAGCGAGAAAAACCTCCATACTGGTGGTTTCACAACTTTCAAAAAGAGGGGATAAATAGACATTGATAATGGCAGTCAGAAGAGAGAAAGGCGTCAATTTGTCCGTCACTCCGACAGCTGCTGTATTAATAACACCCTCACAGCAGCGTTTACTAGTTTTTCAAATTTGATGCATCTAATTTAATACAAAATATAGCTTTGTAATGTACATAAATCTTTTAAATGAAAGTATAAAAAAAACGATTTGAATACTAGTTGGTGTCAGCATGTGGAATTTTAATGCATAAAAAAAACTTTTAAATAGCAGATTTTCCTTAAGTAATCTCAGAAATTAATATCTATGGTAATGCCGTGGTCACCATGATTTTGCCAAATAAGATAAGTTGATGGATCAAAATTTCTGTCTGAAAATGTTGTCCTACCCATACCCCTAAAATCAGAGGGAAATGATTGGTGAATATATAACACTGATGTAGAAGCACTTCGCCCTGGTTGTACTGTAAATCTAAAGTTGACATAAACTGTAAACTTGTCCCTCAAATCTGATTAGTTGATTGGAATGTTGTTCCAGGATCTTAAAAGATGTTGATTTACTTGGCTGAATCTTAATCACCAATGTGTTTTTTTTTTTTTTGTGTGTGTTTTTTTTTTAATTTATTATTATTTTTTTTTATGTAGATCAGAAACTACACGGACTGTGCATGCGTGCAGAGCAGACAGGTCATCACCCCTCCCACCAGCGGACAAGGCAACCAGCTGCAGCTGGTCATAGTGAAGACCTACCTGAACGAGAACGGATTCGCTGTGTCAGGGAAGTGTGATCGCACCTGCAACACGCTCATCCCCTTCCTCATCTTCCTCTTCATCGTTACGCTCATCACGGCTTGTGCACAGCCCTCCGCCATTATTGTCACTCTCAGGTTGGAAACAGTAATGTGTATAGTTACTAAAGAAAAGGAAATCATTTGGGCACTTGAAGCACTTTTTGAAATGTTTCAATATATTATTCAATTGTCCTAGAAAGAAGTCTCTTTTGCTCATCAAGGCTTTTATTTGATCAAAATACAATAAAATGAATGGTTTTCTACTTTAATATAATTTTAAAATTGTCATTTATTTCAGGGATGTCAAAGCCTTTAGCATAATTACTTGTCACATGATCCTTCAAAATTAGTTCTGGTTTGCTGCTCAAAAAATATTTCTTATCAATATTGAAAAATGAAAATGGTTGTCCTGTGTAATACTTTTGTGGAAACTGATACATTTGCAATAGATTTAGGAATGTAATTCAGTCACTTTGGTACATTTCTTGAATCATCCTCTACATTTGTAAAACAGTAAGTGCATTTCTCAAAACAATTCGTAGCCTACTAATAGCAAAACGCCATGGATTTCCTGCAAAAGCCAGTGTCTTGTATAGAAAGATAAGTAGAAATGTGTGAACATAGGACAATCCGCCTTAGAGAAAACTGCATGTAAAGACTTATGCTATGAACAAATGGCTAAATGTTGTGTGGGGTGAGACTATTCAACAGAGACTGCTTTTTTTATGTGCACTAGTGACACAATGATGTGAAGATTAAGCAGGTAGTTTTGAGAATTTCTGATCTGAGAAATGTACCAAAGCGACTGAGGAAAAACTAATACTATAGTTATCTATAAATAAGGGATTTGAATAAAATCTGACAGAATAAAATCTTTTTCTGTTGCAGGTCAGTAGAAGAGCAAGAAAGACCATTTGCTTTGGGAATGCAGTTTGTGCTGCTAAGAACTCTGGGTAAGTCAAAAAAGATGTATTTTTTCTCAAGGAAAGCTAAGATTTCAATATTAGATTTGTCATGAAAGCATAGCTGTTCATATTGCACCTCCTAGCCTAAACTTTCTTAAATTACAGCTCAGCACTAAGCATTCTACATTTGAATTAGTAAAAGGTGCTTAAGCGATGTCACACCTTTTTTAGGGCCACATTTTTTTGTCACACACAGCAAACATCTCACTATCCGCTAGCTGCCCGTCCCCTAAACACACGGTCTATGCAGACAACCCAGGCTCCACAAATGGCAACAAAGACGAACCGCAGCGACCCGTCCACGAAACATAACAAACTGTTCCAGCTAATAACTGACAAGAAGGCCCTGGGGGTGGGGTTTGGGGGGTCAGTGCACAGATTGGGAGGAGGGAGGGTCTATCTAGACTCCGTTGTGTTTGAAAATATTTTAAACGTCAACAAGAAGTCTCGTCACTGGACATGGCTTAGAGCACCTTTAAGATGAAGGGAACAAATACAGCATTGAAAGCTTAAGTGAATCCACAATGAAAAATCCATTTAAATTCTAACTCCCCTTTACCATAATTGTCATCTTCTTCTTCCATGTCTGCAGCCTACATACCCACGCCCATCTACTTTGGGGCGGTGATCGACACCACCTGTATGCTCTGGCAGCAGGACTGCGGCGTTCACGGCTCTTGCTGGGAGTACGACGTCACTTCCTTCCGCTTCGTCTACTTCGGCCTGGCCGCCAGCCTCAAGTTTGTGGGCTTCGTGTTTATCTTCCTCACCTGGTACTCCATTAAATACAAAGAGGATCAGCTGAAGCGCTGGCAGCAGCATCTGCCTTCTCTGGGCACCGTCAGTGAGCTCATCTGTCACGCAGGCGGCCACAAGAGCCACGCTCGCACCCGCTCCTGCCCCGTTTTCACACCCCGTCCCGAACCCCCCGAGCAGCCCGCCCTTAACAGCGGACACTGCAGCCAGAGCTGCCCCGGAAACGGCCTCAAAGCAATAACCCCAACCGCCCGCTCGACGCAGGAAATGAATGGCATTTGAGGACGCGTGCCCCGACATCTGCCTCCATGTGCCTTCGTGGCAGGTGTCGTCCTCATCCTCCTCCAAAAGGCAGGGCCAACGTACGCCCGTTTTTTCTCCCGCGCGGCTTCGTCGGGGGCTCGTCGACCTCAATGTCACGAGTATTTGCTCTAGAAGCGTATGGAAGACATCTCATGGTGCTAAATGGGGAAGAGGGAGGACATTTCTCTGTCTCCAATCTTAGACGACGAGATGATTATATCAAAGATGTACTACAAGCACAAATAGAAATGAGTTCTATGCAACACCGTATAGCATTAAAGCCTGCACGCAGTGTATTATCATCATCATCATCATCATCATTCCCATCAGCAGAACATGGCATATGCTCTTTCTGAACAAATCTTTGACAAATTGAAATCTCAATGGTGTTAACTGTCTTCTGGCTAGTTTGGAGGGGTCGCTTATCATCAGTGTGATTTGGGTGTTATTCAAGGAGTTCTACTGGAATGTTCAGCCTCCTCCAGACACATCACACAGCACTGTATGTGAATTCAGTGCCTCAAATTGCCCTGTCAGCAGTCAGGTCTGCTGGATAACAGGCTGAAATGCATTTGGAGAAGGATTCAAGCATAAAAAACAAGTTTGGTTCTGGTTGTTTGTCAGTTGAGGTCATGGGTCGGTAGATGTTTTTCGCCGTGGTTCTGCTTTGATTTTTGTTTGGAGCTATTTTTGCTGCTGAAACAGAACAAAAACAGCCAATATTGCATCTAAATTGTTGAACTGTTGTGGAAATCAATGTCACATTTTCGATGGTGATGGTATTAAGGAAAAATATTTGAGGCTGCTTAACACATGTTGAAATAGAGAAACTCCACATTTAGATGTTTTATAGGCACTATGTTGTAAACTGAGTATGTGTGTGTGCGCTCATGTATGTAGATTTCTCCTCGAGAGGCTGCGCGAGAGTCAACAGCGCAACCTCACCGTCAGTAGGGTAATACATTTATTATCCACAATCGATCGCAACTTAAAATAAATTGAATGACATCAGAATCATTCTGTCGTGTCCTAAAGAGTTGTATATGTATTATTTGAGTATTGTATTCAGTTTGAAGAACGATGTGTGAAATAGTTGGCCTCAAAGTTTTTTTTTTTTCATTCGTATTTATTTAATTTGTCTTATTTCTTCCCCAAGGTAATCAAATAAATTTGGGTCGCGCATAATTGAACAGGGTCGGTCGGAAACCGGAACGAAACAAATTGTTTTTTATGCCTCATAATAATTCTGTCTATTCAGTGATTGACTCTCAATGGCGATGTGTGTTTTGATGCATACTGTGTGGGATGAGATGTTTACATGATTTATCAGACATGTTGAATATCAGGTCTCAAATGTCAAGCTTTGTTTAGACCAATTTTATGTTTTGTTTTTGTTTTTTTGGTGAATCCATATTCAAATCAGTTGTTCTTTGTCGTGTTGACAGCAAAAAAAAAAAAAGAAAAGAAATCTGATGTTTACAACCCCCATCTAAAGCACATACACATGTAATTTGAAATGTGATTGAAAACTGATTTGTTTTCCAGCCTGAATGTTTAAATCAGACATGGAAAGACAAATGGAATGTGTATGTTTTTGCTCTCTCTTCCCTTACATACCCTCAAAAATAAAGAGGCTTTATTGTCAATCTAAAGAACCATAAAATAACTTTTAGGTCAATGAAAATTTGTCTTTAAAATGATGGAAAATTTTCATTGAAGTAAAAGTTGTCTCTTCCCACAAAGAAAACAAAATTCCCTGTGTCCCAATTCGCCTACTCATACTGCGCCCTAAAAGTATGTACTGTTTTTGTGATGAAAAAGTACATAATTTTGAGTGTGTAGCAAAAGAGTAGGAAAGCTTTGGGACACACTACTGCGTCATTTTTAACGGACAGCTCTGTCGCATGCATCCTATCACCGTAAACAGTCACAGTTAAAATCCTCCATTCAGAGTAATTGAATTTCCTACCGTTTCGGAGAGAAATGTCGTCGCATGTTCATCTGCCAGTCGCGAGTCTTTCATGCGGAGACTCTCCGAATAGGTTTCAATTTGAGTAATGATGTATTTAAAAGTGAATGGCTATTTTAACAAAAGTTCACAATGCTTCTGCAGCTGCAATGTAATGTTGGCAACATTGAATAAATACATTTTGGTCAGGTTAGATACTGATAATGAATTACTTAAACCCTTTTATGTAAATCTCTCTACATAACCGCCGGAGACGCGCGTCCTGCATGTCTGTAGTTTTTTAACACCGTTTCAATTGCGTTTGTAGTTGTAACCGAACCCTCATCCAATGCGCGATTGGTTGTGAGCAATATCAGCCTAAGTTAGTGTGTGCATCGATCTGCACTCGGGATTTTGACCGGATATCGTAGACCATCCGGGTCTCTTTGAAACACTCCTTTCAGCGTACTACGTACTAATTCTATTTTCGAATACCATTTAGGACGTATAGTAGGCGAATTGGGACTCGGCAATTGTGTTTTTAAAGGGGTCAGTAACCAGACAGTTTGTGGTCTCATTGACTTCCATAGTATATATTTTTTCCTACTATGAAAGTCAATGAGACCAGAAACTGTGTGGTTATTGATTTTCTTGTAAAAATTAGAAAATGGCCTGAATGGTTTGGAAAATGGTAAAACTGGACTGTTTAACTGTAGGGGAGTTGTAAAATGAGCGTATTTCCAAACAAGAGTGGAGTATCCCTTTAAGAACCTTTTGCTAAAAGGTTCTTTTGGGAACCCCAAAATGTATATTCTGTGGTATTGCTGTGGAAAAGCCCATTTTGGAACATTAATTTTTAAGAGTGTGTAGCGAACTGAGACATCAATTATATATGTCATGAATTATTTGTCTTTCCACCATGGCCCGTATGCTCCAAGAACGATAACTATACAGATGTACCGATAACTTTGTGTTAGCATTCACACCAACAGATGATAATCAGTTGTTTTTAAAGGGTGATCTGCAATTATGCGTTTACAGGTTTTAATGCTCAAGCACATTAAAGTCAGATGGATTCTTATTAGCTGTCAATATTTGTATTCATCAGCTGGAGAAAAAAGTCATTCTGAAAGTGATCTGTGTCATTATCATTGTGGTGTGGACTTAAAATATATTTATGAAAATTGGACAGTATTAAAGCTATATATTATTGTGGTGTGTTTTCTTTATTGTCATAGACATTAATTCACGAACTTGGAACACTTGCATGTGTTTAATGCTCACATTAATTTCTCTTTGTTTCCCAACGCTTTATACACAACACTCCTTCCAAAAAAAAAAAATCAGAATGTTTTTTTTTTTTTTTTTTTTTTTTTTTTTTCTGGAACTTTATGAAGTCTCATTTTTTTTTTTCTTATTTTTCTTATGACGTGTATCCACAGTCACTTCTGGAACCATTGGATAGTCCGAACAAACAGTAAGTGTGACAACAGCAGACTCACCTGATCCAAGTGTCTTATCCAGGTAAGCTTGTCAGATGTTATACAGTGTATGACACCGGGCCGGTTTGAGCTATGTGTGCCAGAATATTTTGTCCAGGACGGAACAGTCGGCTTTTAACCTTCACGTCTCTTCTATGAGACGCGTTACCACCTCTTTGGATTTGGCTTACTGAGACCTGAGGCCGCTGTAGGCTCCCTTGTCTTTGTGATGTTTTTAAGGCGTGTTTGATGGTTTGAACCATCCCTCTCCGCAAGAGCATTCGTGGCTGGGTGGTATGGAGCTGATTTGATGTGTTGCAAAAACACAGCTAATTTTTGCGGGTAGCCAAAACGGCTAAACATCTCTCCCAGTTTCACTACCGTTTTCTCGGCAGTCGTCGAGCGCATAACAAGAAGTTCAGGCCACTTGCTGTGGGCATCCACGCCTTTGACTGGACCAGCAAAATCCACACGTACACGGCGCCAAGGAGTTTCTGGCCGACTCAGTCCCACGGGTGCCAATCGAGGGTCATTTGTCACTTGCTGGCAGGAAGGACATGACTTTGCTTTTCCTTCATTGTTCCCCTCCAGACCAGGCCACCGTGAGCTATTTCCTTCATTCGCACAATACCACAATGGCCCACATGGAGCTGGTGGAGGAGCAGTGTGCTTGGCCGTAACATCGGTATGTTTTCGTAGAACATCCCGAGCTCCGTGTTTTCTCTCGACACCATCCGCACCATCAGCCAGTCAGTTTACAGAAACATCTTCCGATGCACAACCTTGTGTTGTTTCCAGGAGTCACTGGGTGTTTGGGGTCTTGCAACAGACACCCTCGTCCTGGCGACCCGACCGAGGCCCCAGCCCGTGTCCAAGTGGCATTTGACTACCCCCACTGCTCTCCCCTCTTGTTTTCTGCTGCCTCCACGTTGTTGCCTATCACTCTTCTTTGGTTAGCACCTTTAATGCCCAGCGTACCATACGCCTTGCTCAGGGAGTAACTAGCAAGTCTCCTACTGGCATACACTTGGTCCTCCAACTGTTCCTCTGACAATCTTCCTCCAGTTCTTGGTATTTGTCCCTTTTTATCTCCTGAGCTTCCTCCATCCTCTCTTCCCAGGGCACAGTCAGCTGTAAGAATACCAGCTGTTTGGTGGCCTCAGAGACCAAGAGGATGTCTGGTCTCAATTTGGACTGGGTGATGTGTTCTGGAATTTTCAGCTACCTTTCAAGGTCTACCGTCATCACCCAGTCTCGGGCCGTGGAGAGCAAACGTACAGAGCATTTTTTGGATGTTTCCTCTGGCTTTTGTCCTTCTTTGATGAAGCGAATTGTCTTGGCTTAAGCTCGGGTGTATCGGCTGTCCTTGATCCCCTCGCTGATTGCTTCCGCGATGGATTTGAGGACCTGGTCGTGCCTCCATCTATACCGGTCCTCAACCAGCGCCTTGGGGCAGCTGCTCAGGATGTGTTGTAATGTTCCTACTTTGCAACACAGAGGGCACGCAGGTGTTTCTATTTTTCCCCGAGTGCACAGATCGGATGGACTTGGGAGGACGTCATAGACCCCTTGAGTTGAAAACTTGATTCTCTGGGGGTTCCGCTTCCAGATATCCTTCCAGGTGACGCTCCCTTCCATCGCCTGCTCCCACTTCATCCATACACCTTGCTGCCGCATGGCCACTGCTTTGCTGGTTGGCTTTTCCTCGACGGAAGCTCGCACCTCCTCCTGTAGCAGTGTCTGCCTCTCCTTTCCACTATCAGAGTCACACGGGGTTACCGTTAGACTCCCGAGTCCGGCTCTGCCTCGCGCTACCGTTCCAAGGACGGGCTTGTGCTTCAGCCGCGCCTCCGCCTGCTAGACTGCCTTGGCTGCCCTCCACTTCCTCCCTGTCCTCACAACAATCCCTGTACCAGGACCTCATAGATAAGCAGAGGCCAGAGGATTCTTGGGAGGATTCCATGCTGGTAGACCCAGGCCTTGAATTTTCCAGGGAGCCCAGACTTATCCACAGTTGTCAGCCATCCCTCTAGGTCGGCACTAGTTGCCTTGATGGAGTCTCTGTCATTCAGGCTGCTGTTGAAGGCCTTCTCAAGGCTCTTCACTGGTCTGTCTGTAACCGACGGGATGTGGTGTTCTCCCACACTAAAATGGAATTTGTCTGTAACCTTCCCCTTCCTCAGGACCAGAGAGCTGGACTTTGTAGGTTTAAAGGTCATGCGTGCCAATGACATGAGCCTCTCCAACCCCTGGAGGATCCACCTAGCTCCCGGTACCGCCGTTGTTGTCACTGTGAGGTCGTCCATGAATGCTCTTATGGGAGGTTGCCTTACTCCAGTCTTGCTGAGGGGCCCTCAGCACTCTGTCTCAGCTGCCTTGATCAGCATGTTCATTGCTAGTGCAAAGAGGGTAACTGAAATGGTACACCCAGTCAGATGTTATCTGGCCAGTGGAGACTCTCAAGCTAAGCTTGCTGTAATAGTCCAGGATGAGATCTTTCACCTTCTGTGGTACATGGTGCTTCTCCAGTGCAACCTCCACCAGCTTGTGGGGTATTGAACCATAGGAACCAACCCTCTGCCTTCTTTTGCTTCCCTGATAAGCTGGGTTACCACGCCCATGTGTTCCAGACAACCAGGAACTCCCGGTATTCCTCCCTTCTGCACAGATGTGTCGATGTTCTTATTTTCCAACAGGAAGTCGGAGAGCCTCTTGGCCATGATGCTAAAGAAGATTTTGCTCTCCACACTGAGCAGGGAGATGACCTGGAACTGGTCGATGTTGTCAGACTTGTCTTCTTTTGGTATGCCTGGGTGATCTTCCCTCTCATCCAGATCACCTTCAGAGGCCTCCAAAGCCGGTGTAATAGCTTTGGGCAGTTCTTGTACACCTTGTAGGGAACTCCACTTGGGCCTGGTGCTGAGCTCGATCTTGCTCTCCTCACCACTTCCTCCACTTCCCTTAGGCTGGGCCCCTTCAGGTCGAAGTCTGATGCAGGCTCTGGTTGTGTTATCAGCGCATTGCATGGTCCCAGCGCTCGATAGGTGGTCTCGAGATGGTCGTTTATGGCCTCCTTGGAGCAGGTGAGGCGACCAGCCCTCTTTGGGCCAAGGAGCTGTTTGGTCAACTGGAATTGGTTTGCCAAGAATGCTACCCTTTTCCTGGCTCTTTCCTTTAAGGTTAACAGTTGTTTCCTTAGGATTGCTCTCGGGTCCGCTAGGCCGGCTCTGTGGACTTCCCCCGCTGCTTTGTATTTCCTCTTTAGGAGCCTGAGTTATTTCCTGAGGCACTGAATGTTTTTTTTACTCTGTGGCTTGGAGCATATGCAGATGGAGCAGTCTTGGGTGCCTCAATTCCAAATCGCTAAGCTGCAAGATTCACTATGAGGGTGGTCTATATCACCTTTAGCTGTCGCTTCCAGGACCTTGCTTACATCTTCATCAAATTGTTGTCACTCAACTCTCTTGTGGGATTTGTCCAATTTAATTGTTTCCATCCATTCTTGTCCAAGTAACGCTGGGTAAAATATTTCCCTTTTACCACACATACAGAGACAGCGTTGCTGATTGACCATTGAATTCCACTTCCACATCCATTACCTCTTTTATGGTCACAGGCTCCACCGTATACATTTTCAGCACAATCTTGGATGGCTTTAAGTAGACATGTTTTAGGGTTTTGTGGTACACAGCGTCTGACACGATAGAAACCCGCACCGGTGTCTATCTCTCTAGCTCAATGCCTTTGGAGTGTTCTTCCATGGCTAGAATGTTCAAAGGAAGTTCCTTTGAGGAGGAGGAATCAGTGTGTTGTGTGTATTTGCAACTTGACTGCATTGTTTACACACATTCTTCTTATTCTTTGATGTGCCAGGCTCTCTTGCCCCGTGCCATTAAGCAGAAGGACTGGTTCACAGCAGTCGATCTCAAAGATGCTTTCCTTCTCATAAGCATGTAAATATCTTGGTTTTCGCCTACCAAGGCACTGTTACGAATTCCCAGTTGTCCTGTACGGGCGCAAATTAATTCCCCGAACCTTCTGTCTGTGTGTGGAGGTGGGCGTGACTCCCCTGAGACTACGAGGGCTGAGAATTCTTACTTGCATAAAATAGCCGATTCAAAGGAGGAGGGGTCGTGCACATCACTTCTGTTGGCTAATTTCCTGTGCTTGTTATTGAACTCAGTCTGCCTCGGTTCAGTGAAGGGGCGAGAGTACAATGTCACGCATGCCTCAGGCTGCAGGGTCTATCCAGTTGTGACATTGGGTCTCCTGAGAACGAGAGCGTTCACGAAAAGGATCGGTACTTTGACGTGCGCCTGCTTGCCGATCCTGCGCCATCGGTTGAGCGAGAATTTTACGCACGGGGAACCCCCCCTCCCCCCTTGGGACGGTTACAATGCGTAAAGTTTTTGACAGATACGCGTCCTTAACAGGCTGGTTAACGACTGTTACCCAGGAAGGCAGTACGGTGAACGACGGTCTGTGGCCAAACAGACTACGTTCAGCGCACATGACTATTGGAGGTTTTTAGCAGTTGGAAAGCTGTGAATCATTTTCTGCCTTGCCTGCAAGGCGAGTGTGGTTTTATTGGCCTCGCGTGAAAACTGCCATTGTCCTATGTTGTTCTCTCCAGGGGACATGGTAGATGCACTGGCCCCACCCGTTGCCCAGAGTGCTACTGTATGCTTTTCCTCCCCTGTGCTGATTGGCTAGGGTGAGAGAGCCGGGCTTGTGGTCAAAGCACCGTGGCTGGTGGAGCCTCGACTTACCACCCCCACCCGGACAGGGTGGCTCTCCGGGCCTCGCCCGTGAGATCACGAAGCGGAATACACTTGGGCTTTTGCTGTGTGTGGTTGCCATCTCTTCACGGTCCTCATGTGGCTGTAGTGGCAAGTGTTTGGTCTCACATCTTATCGGTGTTGAGTTCCTGATAATTTGTGTTTCCTTCAAGACCTCATGGGAAAAGGCATATCCTTTTTCTACTCACTCAGCTGTGATTTCAGGCTGTCATGTGGTTTTGAGGGTTGTGGGGCAGCACCCTCTGTCGCCGCTCTTTCACGAGAACTGTCCCGGAGTGGGACCTCCCTTGTGTCAACATCCTTTGAGCCTGTGGAAAGTGTTTTCCTTGAGCTTCCGTCCTCCGAGACAGCCTCGCTCTTGGCCTTGGCACTCTCGGTTCATCCCTTCCCGTGGAGATAAGGTTTCCCTTAAGCCTAGCCTGGCCTTCACTTGGGATGTGTTGGAGCTGTCCGCCTTTGTTTCACCCTCCACCTTTTCCTCTCTACGAGGATCAGAGGTGTCCAGTTTGTGCTTACAGGCATGACAGCTCTTTGTTTCATATGGAAGCAACTGGAGTTCACATAAGAGCTCATTCCACTAGAGCTCTGTTTAGGCAGGACATCTTGCCCTTTTGTGCGTTACTGGCAGCTGGATGGTTTTTAGGGGTGGGGTGTTCTTAGCTCCCTGTAACCAATGGCTGGCCATGTTCATTCTTGTCACCAAACATTTGTCCTTGGTGTGTTGGGTACTATCATGCAAGTTTCCATGTCCTGCTTGTCCACAGTAGTTTGATGTGGTCTGCAGGCTTGGATGTGTCAGGCACTGCCGAGGTGACCATTTTTCTTTTGCTTTCAGAACCTCACTGTGAGTGTTGGCCAATGTCCATCTGGGGTTACAATATGTAACTATTGTTTAGCTGCATGCATCGCTGGTAAAAGTGAGATGGATTTGGATTAGCTTTTTTGAAAGTGATCTGTGTTCTTTGTCATTGTGGTGTGGAAAAACAAAAAATTTATCCCAATTTGACAGTGTTAGTTATCGTCCCTGAATAGTAGTGGTTGTCAAGCAGTCGCTATTCTTACCCAATTGAACTTCTCTGTGGTTTGGCATTAAGTATTAAGTAAGTCATTCATGCTTATTATAGAAGAAGGTCAGTTATGTCAAATGTTCACTTTCAAATGATTTTTTAAGCTGCATTATATCAGCCATTGCTTGAACTTATCAAAATCAATGATGCTTGTACAAAAACTGACTGCTTTGAAAGGCCATGTTCATCATTCGGTCTGTCTTGAATCATTTGACATGTATTATTGAAATAAAACATTGTAAGATAATCTTGATCAAGCTAGTTTTTATTATGCAGTACACAAGTTCTGCGTGTCATTTTATGTTGTTGTGTGCCGTTTTTAATATGCAGATTTTTGTAGTCAGTGTTAGTAGTACAAAGGACTGTTATATCAGTGTCTCTCGGTAGCCTCACAATTTTCAAGTGAATAGATCTTGTTGATGTAAACTTATGTTCATTATCAGGGTGTTCACTCCAAAATGTGTTAGCGTCGTTTCATTGTAGAAGTCAATTGTCAAAGTTAGTCATGAATCCCTTGGAACATTTATTACAGCAATTGACAGATCTTGACTAACGAAGAGCTACTTAGTAATATCTATGTTGAGATAATGTAGCGTAATAGTATTGGTAATTTCCCCCTCCCCTTTCTCAGATACCTCTTTTTAACCTTAGTATATGGTAAACTATAGATGGATCTCTATGTTGACATTGTATGCGTATGCTCTCTTTTATATATCAAGCAGGTACTGTCTTGTTCCATGTAGTACTAGGGTAGTATGTATACCTTATATACGATGACAATATTAGTGGGGTATATAGACAGTTTAGGCATGTATATACAGTAGGTAGACAACCAGAATGTGGTTTTTACCGCCGCGGCAAAAGTTGAGGTGCTTGATGCCTTTGGCCGCTAAGAGGCGCTACAATCACGGATGTTGAAAAGTCGTCCCCTTGGAATTGTAAGGTTCTATCTGATATTTTTGTCAAAATTGAGTTATTCACTTTTTCTTATTCTGTGACAACTTATTTACATTATGTGGTGTGTTTTTTTAAGTTGTGTTCATTGTGGGACTTTTTATTGAAAAAACAAAAAGGTTCTATCTACAAAGTCGAACTCTAACTTGGCTCTATAAGGTTCTATCTGCATGAGCCAATCAGCACTTCGAATGCACAGAAGAGGACCAATCAGAATCAACTTTTATATGTCGGGTCGCCGGCTTTTTCCTTCAAGACAAGAAGAAACCCCATAAAGGCATTATGCTATACATTTACAGTGAATTAAATATTCACTAAATTGTGTAGTCTTATGAAGTGGCTTAACTTTATATTTTGTTATTTTCTTTATTGTGCATTATTGGTTATTATTATTAATAACTTTTATTATTATAGTTATTATTATCTGAATTATACAAATATGCAGTGAGTAAATTGAATATTTCAGAAAACCATTCAACATGCAAGTGTGTGTGTGTGTGTGTGTGTGTGTGTTTGTTTGAAAGTATGTGTTGTGAATTCTCTCCCTTTAAATATTGAGTTGGTTACGTGGGTGACGTTTTAAGT
>JAOTRC010000016.1:10926341-10945348 GCA_027497675.1 Cyprinella lutrensis | reverse complement strand
AATGACATCTCAATACGTAAGGAATAATTGACGACAGGCCGTTGAATTATTAGAAAAATAATGCACACCCGAGGTGGTAATGCGGTTACACGGAGTGGCCGTTAAATTGCAGATCAAGTGCATAGGGCTGCAGATGTCTCTTGTTATGAATTGGATCCTATTTTCCGTTAACTACGCGCAGGGATATAGAACTGTAATAATGCGGTTCAAACTTGCCTGAAACTACTTTAGACGTGCTTTCCCTGAAAATAATTGCACACCTTCAAGTTCCTCATTCAAGCCAGGATATTTAGTGGCTTGCAAACGGAATATCCAGAAAGCTTCTCGTTGATTCAGCTGCCTTTGTCTATTCCCTTATAAGGATAAAGGAATGTGGTCAATCCCATAGACCTGCAATGTAGATTGGTCTCTATTGTGGTTTTCCATAAAGTGTCTCGCCATGGGATAGTTGGTATTACCTGTGTGAATTGCGTACTTGTGTTCAGTCAGTCTATCCAATAGGCGCCGCTTAGTTCTTCCTATATAAAAGACTTCACACACAGTACATTCCAATCTATAAATGACAAAGGTAGTTTGACAATTTATGAAATGGTTGATGATAAATTCCCTTTGGGTACCAACATCATAAAATTTATTTGTTTGCCTTACACTAAAACAATGATTGCAATGTTGGCATTTGTAAGAACCTACAGGTCTAGGGCCCAACCATGTTTGTTTTACTTCTGGTTTAAGATAACTGTGAACCAATTTGTCTTGTAGGGTAGGACATCTTCTAAAGCTAATGAGAGGTGGTTCAGGAAAAATCTGACTTAGTACCTCATCACTTTCAACAATACCCCAGTTTTTTTGTATGATTCGCTTTATCTGTTCAGCCTCTGTACTATAAGTAGTGACAAAAACCGGTCTCTCTTTAGTTTGTTTCCGCGTGTTTCTTTGTAGTAGTACTGACCTATCTACTTGTTGGGCTCTGGTGTAAGCCTTTTTTAGAATGGAGCTTCTATATCCCCTTTCCCTAAATCGTGACATCATCTCTAGTGATTTACTCTCAAAAACATGATCTTGGTCACAAATCCTCTTCACTCTCTGGAACTGCCCATATGGGACATTATCTATAAGCCAATTAGGATGGAAACTCTTGGCGTGTAAAATTGTGTTTCTATCTGTCGGTTTTCTATACACCGATGTATGTAACATTCCATGGTTATCTTTTGAAATTGTCAAATCAAGAAAGTTAATGCACTCTTTACTATATTCTAAAGACAACCTGATGTTTGGGTTAATACTATTTAGATATACATGAAATTCCTTCAACTCTGTTTCTGAACCAGACCAAAACAAGCATATATCATCTATGTAACGACCCCACCAAATCATATACTTGTAAAACACATTATTCTCTTGGTTAAAAACAAAATCCTCCTCCCATTTGCCCAGGTACAGACCTGCATAGGAAGGGCTATAACATGCCCCCATAGCACAACCTTTCAACTGTTTAAAGATCTTATCCTGAAAGACAAAAACGTTATTAGTCAAGGTCCATTCTGTTAGTGACATCAAGAACTTCGTATAAATCAATAATTTAATTAATTAGTTATGTTGACATCTGCTGTTCTATTTGAGTACTGTTACCTGAGTACCTCTGTTGACAGGTGGAGATTTCCGATTGGTGGACTGTTGTTTTAAAAGACTCTGTTGTTTTGTGATCTGTTTAACTCCCAGAAGAAGGCATGTAGCCGAAACGCGTAGGAGTTTTTTATGGTTGATGTGACCAAGCCATGTAAATTAAGGCTTTTTAATTTTTCTATTAGAGAGTGCCTTGGAGTCCTTTGGCTTTGCGTGACATTCCGATGCCCTTGGAAAGAGAAAAATCACGGCTCAGGCTTCCTGTGAACGTAGCCTAGGTTATTTAGTTAACTACTATTAACAATGAGCAATAACAATACATTTGAAAATCTTCGTTAACGTTTGTTAATAAAAGTACAATATTTCACTGTTAGTTCATGTTAACTCGGGTCAGCTATTAAAATGCCTTTTAAGTGTTTTTCACCGTGGTTCATGTTGATTCATGTTGATTGCTGTAGTTAACTAATGTTGACAAAGGTAAAGTGTTACCATTTGATATGATGACAAACAATGGCAGTTGTAAGAAAAAGCTGGACTTTTATTTTGTAGGGACAAACTACTGTCAAATGACTTGAATGAATGAAATGAATAGCTTTAAACTGTTAAGCGTGAAAATATATAATATAAAAGAACTGCTTGGTTTTGTCTTTAGTTTCACTGAAGCAGAAAATATATACAACAAAAAGGCAGAAGTAAGAAACACTTTGAAAACCATCAGAGATCAAAACATACATCAACCATGACTAATAAATACCAATCATTTCCATTTCATTGCGATGAGGTGATAGATCTTTACAAGGAAATAGTAAGCTGGACTCAAATGAAGCTGTGCCCACATCCTAATCAGCTTTAAGAACAGCACGTGAAGGCAAAAAATAAAGCAAGTACATTTCTGATTGTGCATTTTTGCTCTAAAAGCATGTAGTACTGAGACAAATGAATGGGTCTTGCATGCAAATGCTCCTGTCGGGTCAAATAATGATGTGCCGACAGTTTGAAATCTAGATGGTCAGATATGTACATCAATTCATTTTCTCAACGCTCATTCAGAAACATACAAACTTAAACGTCTTCACTGTGAAGTGGAAACAATATGGGCAACACAAATTTGCATAATATGATAGTGCATAATATATGCAGGTTTTATCAACAAAACATTTTTGAAACTACTAAATTTATACCCACAATTCGTGTTGTCGTTTGGGTTCAACCAAACCGTCAGAGTACAATCAAATGGAGCTTGGTAAATTAGTTTAGGTAGTTACATCGTAGTAAACACCAACTTTATGCCTGTCCAGAATACTTTTTTTTTTTCCAAGCATAGATTTAACTCTATTTATATATTACAAATGTTTCAATATTTGAAGAACAATGTGGATTTCATTTCTTAATAAAATAATTTGTCAATAAACAGATTAGAATTCTCTGAAATCTACATAGTTACAAAATGTTAATTCTCTATATAATAGGCAACGTTATCGGCGGTCACATTACAGGCCGGAAACTCTGATTTTTAATCAATAGGTAGGTTATATATAATATGCGTTCATTAGACAGCAAACAGTGGCTCCTCGTGTTAACAGGCACAAACACTAAACCTTTCTTTTGTTAAACAGATTGTTCTCTTTATTGCCCAAACCATGAATAAATACTAAATAGTCCTAATGCTGAAATGCTAAAGGTGAAATAATTTAACTGAAAGTGTTACTTCATAGTAATAGAATAGATTATTAAATACTTTGCAGTTGGTGCCCTTCCTCCACAGCTGAAACATAAAAGATGTGCTTCACACAGGTTAAATGTAGGTGGGAAACGTGAACAAGTTGCATTATTTCCACTTCTCCAGAGCACAGTGTGGCTCAGATAATATTCCGCTGGCATTCGGAGAAAAACTAAATAAATAACTCGGTAAGAATAAATAAAAGCCATTCGAAATAATGGTCAACAGATATCATGCGATATCTGCGGCGTAGAAAATAAATTAAAAGGAAATCGCTCACTTTTCTCCACCTTGTGCTGATGATCCAACACCATAAAATGGCATGAAAACAATCTTAGACTCATCTGCTCTGATTGGTTCATTTTTTTTTTTTCACAGATAAAGTGCTAACTGAGGAGCCTCTGGGGGATTTGTGTACCGTTTTGTGGAACAGGAGTCCTTCCTCTAGCTTTGCAAACAAAGGTACAGACCACCATCTCAAGTCGAAAAAGCGACCGAGACAGAAGGCCCTCCAAAAGAGGCCATTTAAATGCTGTTTGTTAGGTGGAAATTCTCAGGAAAAAAAAAATACCAAATAACAACAGCGATGGTCAAAATGCATTGCTTCTGAAAGCTAGAAAAAGTCCCTGAGATACATAATCAGCATTATGACTCCCATTGGTGCCCCTTCTCAATTCATATAAATAACCTTAGCAATAATAATAATCATAATGGTAAATGTTGATGCTAATACCACCAATGTGGGTGAGAAGTTCTTCACCTTCCTGGCCATTTGTACAAGTATTCAAAAATCAGTCGGACAGACTTGTTTTTGAACTGAAATGTTAGCTGCCACGGTGATGGCAATAATGATAATAAAGATTGTTATAATAACTTAATGCTTCGCTAATATCATAAAGGCAGATAATGCAAATATTGATATCCTGGGATGGAGGGTCTCCATTCATAAAATAAAGAAAAACAAAAAACAAAAATGGCATTCGTTTACAATCCCATAGTTCATTTGTACAGTGATCATACAAGAGCCCCCGTTACACTTTTACAGACTCCATTACTGACAGCTTCATGGCGTCTTCTAACATTTGATTGTCCGTGAAGGTGGCCGGAGGTTCTGGGACAGAATCTGACAAGCCGATCAGAGACTCCAGGAGACAAGTTCCCGGGTCGGCTGCCTGTGGAAGGCTAGGGTAAGTAGGCAGCTGGAACTGAAAGAAGTTGTCCATGTGCTCGTACTCCTTCAGGGAGTTGTACAGCGAGCTGGGTCCCAGACAAGGAAAGCCGTCGAAGAACTCCAGGTCCGACTCGGATGACAGGCTCAGGTCCATGTAGCTGGCGGAGTGATCGATGGATGGCGAGGGCGTGTGAGGAACAGAGCCATTGTGAAATAGAGCGATACCTTGATTTGCGTTCTCGTCTAAGAGCTCAGACATGGCCGTGCGGCTGTTGTCCGTTTGCGACGTGCTGAGCTTGTCGTCCGCCGCGCTGAAGATGCCGTAGCCCATCTCCTCGCTCTTTTTCTGCTGGTAGTCGGAGTTGTTGTTACACTCCCTGACAGAACAGTCCTCATTGTCCGCGTCACTAAAGCTTAGGATTCTCGTAAGTCCATTTTCGTCGACGTCTAGAGGCGACTGCTCGCTCTGTGCGTTCCCGGTGGATTCGGAGTCGTCGCTCTGCCCTGAAGAGCTAGATGAATCGGTCATGTCGCTGCTGCAGCTGTTCTCTCCCGCAGCCACTAGCTCCGAGCTGAAGTGAAATGTGGGCGTCTCTGGCGTGGTGCTGCCCTCTGCTGGATGGCTCGGGGAATTGCAGTCTGGCTGTTTCTCAGACGGCGACTCGCTCTCCGGCGTGTGCTCCTCCAAACGCTTCTCCAGCTCCAGCTTCATGATGGTGTGGATGTAGTGGGTCTGAACTCGGCTGGAGTTGAACTCGATGCGGCCCTGCGTGTTTCCACAGCCGTCTTTAGTGCAGCCGCATGGAAAGGACGAGTGGTCCATCTGTAAAGCCAGGAAACGTTACATTAATATTAAGGAATATATAAAGTATATTTGATAATACAACTGCTTACCGTTATAAACCAGTTTAACTTTTATAAAATATACATTTAAAATATTAAGTACATTTTTAAATAGACTATTACTTTTATTTATTTATTTTTACTATTAAATATTACATACACTACCATTCAAAAGTTTGGGGTTGGGAAGATTTTATAATGTTTTCAAAAGAAGCCTCTAAAATGGCTGCATTTATTTCATAAAAAAAAATACAGAGAAAACAGTAATATTGTGAAATTTAAATTTCTGTGATGACTGAATTGTCATCAGCCATTAGTCCTGTCTTCAGTCACGTAATCCTTCAGAAATGTCTGAAGAATTACGAGAGTCTCAAGGAAGTCTGTCGGGACTCAAGCGCTCACCTGACATTTGATACCAGCCAAACTACAGCTGCAGCTCTCCGGCTCGCAGAAGCCTTGGCAGTCACATCCGCAGTCTTCTCTCGATGTACGCAGCTCATGCAGTTGACGCTTTTCCTCTTTATCGATTTTTTTCACGCCGGCGGCTTTTAGGATGGCGTGCCTTCTCTTAGATGGGTAAGGATGCAGGAAGGAGCCATCATCCAAATTCACCCCGCTGAGGTCGATTTCATTCTCGGGGATGTCATCGACAGTCAACCTTTCAGCCTCTTCGGACACTTGGGTACCATTTTTGGTAAGCTGCCACAAGAAAAAGATATTTACATGATTATGGTGATGATTGGATTTAAATACTGCTTGTTTGACCTCAATGTGTGAAAAAAGCTACCTTTAGCTTAAGAGCTTCCAGTTTCTCCTCCCTCATTCGGTTTTTGAGTTTCTCTTTCCGTAGGTGCCGCTGTGCTATGGCGAACTCGGCTAACGTGTAGCGGCGCTGTGCGCTGTGCCTCTGCACCATGCCAAGGGTGCAACCTCCCCGGCTGGGCACGCTGGTGAAGCCCTGGCAGCGAGGGAAGAAGAACACCGTAACCTGGTCAAACTGGACGTTGCCTCGCCGTGTGCGCTTGGCTTTCTTCAGGATAGATGTGGCTGGAAAAAAGAAGGAGAGAAAAAAAGAGAGGATATATATAAAATGTTCCAGCTTGTGGTGGACTAGAAATGAAAACATTACGTGGAAAACAGCGGGTGAAACATTCACAGGAATTTATGCTTGGAATTCCTTAAATGAAAATTAAGAGCACATGTCTGAGAGAGTGGTGGAAAAAATGAAAGTTCTGTTCCCAGTGTCTCATTGGGGAGTATTTGAGTAGGAAGTGTGCCAAGCCTAATGGGAAGACTTGAAGTCTCTTGTGTAAACATCAAGATCATATTAACATTACTGTTGCGAGTGCACTACATCACCACTAGATGGCAGTCCACACCAAGCAAATCAGCATATTGTAAATGCCAGAGCTACAATTATTTCACTTCACCAAAAAAAAAGTACGCAAAATTTTTCATATATACATTTCACCAATCAACAGCAGAACAGATGTGCTAATAGTTTTCGATCAAATCCAGTCACATGCAAAGACAACTGTGTCTGACAAACAATCCACCCAGGAATTTCCCCTTGGCGCTGAAATGTGCAGGAGGAGCAAAGCGTCCAAAATCACAACCAAGCGGCTGGATAATCTGGAGGTTTGAGGTTTCTGGAAGTGGAGAGGGTACTCAAGACACTTGCTTTTTAATAAAACATACTCCATCTTTACATAAGACAGCCCATCTGTCCACACTTTCCTTGCTAATTATTCCTACAACCAGTCAATGTCAGTGGTCGAGGCATTTCAAAGGGAAGAATTTCCTCTTGAAACAAGAACACCATATTGTTTTAATTGTAAATTCCATATCCTTTGCACAAGAATATTTAATGTTGAATTGTTGCACTCTGTGAGAGAGAAGCCTGTTTTCCCTCGGGGCCAGAAGCTGACTGATTGTTATCTGAAGGGGATGGAGGGGATGGATCTCACTGTCCCCACAGCTGGTTTATATTAGACTTGCAGTGGTGGAGTGGGAACTCAAACTCACACAAGCCTATCGAGAAGCCTGTGCAAATATGTTTTGCTCATCTAACAAAAAAGAACTGATGGACAAGTCTAAAAGTACAGTGTGGTCTCACATGAACCTGGTAGGCGGCAGCACCTCAGAAACACAATGGCATGTTTAAAGAACAGAGCAGCTTTATGCATTTTCCAATTGATATTAGTGATGTAATGAATTAGAGTAAATAAGCTCTCAGTTCTGCAGGGAGTCACATTGTGGAGACTAATCTCCAGATCTAATATGCTGAAATTGATAATATATGGGTGTTAGTCAGGGTAGACAGCATGTTTTATTTTAAGTGAATGAAAAGTAGGCGGTGAGGAATAGAGTCAGAGCGTTCAGTGGTTTGTACTGTTAAATGTGTTGGTGCCAATCATTATGCAACTCTGAAAACACATCCAAAAAAACATGGATTGTGAATATATTAGTCACGCACAAGCTCCTGAACAGACTGTACACTACTGTTCAAAAGTTTAGGGTCAGTGAGATATTTTCTTTCTGTTCTTCTCAACTATCTAATCGTCAAAGAATCCTGAAAAAATCTGACGCCAAAACTGCTTTGAGCATTGATGATAAAAAATAAATCTGTTTTAAAGCACCAATTCAGCATATTAGAATGATTTCTGAAGGATGTGACACTGAATAATGATGCTGAAAATTCAAGTAATAAATTACATTTTAAAATATATATATTAAAAAAAATATTTTTGATGATAATTTGAATTAACAATATTATATTTCACATTACTACTGTTTTTACTGTATTGAACAAATAATTGCAGCCTTGTAGTACTCTCCATTCGAAAGCTATTATATGTCTGCCGCTCGTGGCTTAGTTTCAACTCACATTAAATTAAATATTCCGTCTAACCTGACTGAGCTCTATTCTCTGACTTTGTTTCATAAACACAAGCAGACAGCCATATCGTTTCCCTTCCTCTTCTCTTCATGCCTGTCTTCCTGCTCCGTGCCCCTTCGGTCTTTCTCAGCACCTGTTCTGGGTTCGTGCCCGGGGCTCAGACAAAGCTTTGCGTTCATTCTGCCTCCGTCACATGGCACACTCTCTGGCTTCCTGCCCAGCCATCCTGGGAAACTCACAACTGTTTGCTTTCCCTTCCCTGACTCACCCCAAAAACCTGGATGAACGGCCTGCAGGAGGTGACCAGGTGAATGTGGCATGCATCAAAAACTAATTAGCTGCATCCATGCAATTAATCCTGTATCTCAATGACACCTTATCAGGTAGGACACAGAATGGCTGAGATAAGCCCTGCAGACCTTTTGCATGAATAAATAGCCATGGAAATGGGAGTTTGACCATCCACCAAAATCAGAGAATAGATGATTCGATCAAGGCGAAACTCACTGTTTAAGGATGTTGCAGGGGAGCTGGGGTTGCTGGGGGTCGAATCCAGGGTGTCGGAGTAGCAGCTCTCCCCATCCGAGTCCCATTCGGAGTAGGCGGAGGAGGAGAGAGAGGAAGGGGAGGAGGAAGAGTAGCATGGGTCCTCCTCTACCTCCTCGTACTTCCTCTTGAGAACCCCGCTCATGGCGCTAGCGTTTGGTGATCTGTGGGAAACAAGCAAAGACAAAAGTGTTATAGGAGGGATGTGTCTACACTAATTTGAAAATGGTGTTTTCATTCAAAAAACGAACTCCATTCACACTCGCATATTCCAAAACTTTCAAAGTTTCACCTAATGATACCAAGAGACCGGACATAAAGTTTTCACACTCTTCTTACATATTAGCAAAATATCTCACAACTTACTGGTGCATCCATGTCGCACTCAATCGCTTGTTCAATTTCATGTTTGGTTTAAAAATCAATTGCCCTCAAGTTCATGCAAATGAATGCTCTCATCTTTGCAAGAATGTAAAATAAAGATTGTACAAAGTAGCATTTATCTTTAGTAACAGTGTGAAAGTGAAAATCACATAGCAGGACATACCGGTAAGGTATGTCACATGACTAAACGCGTCATCGTTTAAAAATACTTCACAGTATTCATACTACAATGCGAATCTAAGTGTGAATAGGAGGCCAAAACCCAGAGAAAAGATGCAATTTCAAGAGTATTAGTGTAGACGTAACCAAAGGGGCAAAATTTTAAGTTGCAATTTGGTTTGCTATTAATTGTATCGATTTCGCAAGAAGTGCTTGGATGTTATCAGCCAGTGTAGTGTTCTTATTGTCCTAATAGCAGTTAAATGTCCAGTGAGGTTTTTAAATACAGGCTATGAGCATTACACTCCAAACAAGCAGCTGACGGCGCTTTATGCTGCCTCTGAGCGGCCAGGAAAACAGGAAGTAATCAATCACGTCCCTCCGGCGCAAGTCAACAATTACCAGACCCTTCACCCACTTCCAAATACAATCGCATAGACAAATACATTGATTAGGACGCGGGCTGATTACATAGCCACATTAGTGAGGAGGGTAAATTTCGGTTACCCCACTCAAAAAGCACACATCACTGAGCCAGTAGCGGCAATTACACTTTACACAGCTGCTAAATGCATTTTATGAGACTCCGTAGTAAATGTGTGTACAGCTTGGCACAGTAAACGTGTTTATGTAAGACTAGGCTGCATTTGTCGCTGCTCCCGTGGAGAGGTTGCTTATTGGGCAATAAAAGCAATCAATCCTTTGGCAGGAAGAGTCTAGCCGGTGCCCATCAGCTTTTAAGGGTCAGAGCTGGTGCAGTGCAGCGCCGTTTACACAAAACCATAATTTGATACTGGCGGCCGTGGACTCGTTTGTCTCTCCGCCCCGAGATAAACCTCGGTCAGCCAGTTCACCTCAGGCTCGGATTCTCGCTGCACTCCACAGCTCAGACACATTCGTGCTGAAACAGGCAGAATGGAAGGAAGGAAGTGGGGAAGGAAAAGGTTTGATTTAGTGTTTGCTTTTACTGCTGCTTAAGCAGAGCGGAAGAAAAAAATAAATAGAAAATATTCACCTTAAGATGTGATAGTCAGTCATCTGGAGTTATATCCTTTGATAACCACACTAAAACATGGCCATTTTTTCCCCTAGAAGTGAAGTCGTAAATAAGTGTTTCATAATAAGGCTTGTTCCCAGCAAGTCAGCCACTTCAGAGAAAAAGTGACAGACGGTCGTGACTGGCAGATTACACAGCTCATGATGTTGGTCTATGGTGTCATCGAGCCAACTGACACTTATTCATCCCTGCCATACAGAGTGTGACTAACACAATATGACTCAATAGTAGTCTGCTATTTGTCTAATAATCATTTTGACTTTAAATTGGTACATTGACTAATGTCGTTTTATTTGGTTAATTGTCCCTCGGGATGCACAATATAACCAAAATTAGATATTTTCTAATTATGAAGGACTTTTAACTTAATTTTACTTACAATGTAATTATATATTGAATGTATACGTACGCACATTTAATATTGACAGTTATAGTGGATGCTAATTTCCACTATTTTTACATTTAGATTACCTTTGCCATCATCTAACTCTCATTTTAAGCTATTTATTAACACTAATTTTACACAGATAAATCTTTAGCAAACTGAGAAACGCATTTTTTTTTACACAATGATGTGAAGCCTAAACTAACTCAATTGTAGTATTAAATTGATTTTAGTTTTAAGCGTTTCAGTTTTAATTTATATGAAGCACAGAACAGTGTAGAATTTGAAATGATTTATCGATATTGGTGCGTCCCTATTCTTCAGACAAGACTGTGTAGACTTCCCACAGGTTTCCCACTGAACTTCTCTCTCTCTGTGCATCATGTGCGCTTCACACATTAGTGCTGCCATCGTGAATGTGCCAGACGTCGGGGGCGAGTCTGTGCCGTCTGCACATTCAGCCGCGTCTCCTCGGCTGCCAAATGTCACTGCCAGGAAGCACAAGGTGAGACTTATCTGCGTCTGAACCGTACAACATCTTCCATGAGTCAAACTTATCTGCTCGTGCGACGCCGGCTGAAAGCAAACAATGCTTGAACCTTGACTCAAGGAACTCTACAAGCCAAACAGTTGGAAAGTTATGCAATAGTTTGTGGCACGTTAATAGTCTCGGACAAAGGTTTTAAATGGACAAATGACATCGCTAAGAGCTGACTTGTCTGAGAACGGTAGTACAGGCTAAGGACATATTTTATTTTTATTGCGAACGGTGTATGTGTCCAGATTGGTCCTCATTTGCATGTAAACAGAGCCAGCACATGCAGGGAGCGTAAACCCATACATGCTACGTCTTGATTTGAAACCTTGGCAGGAAAACCTTTTCGTTTTTATATTTAATCGCAGAGAACTTGACACTTGTTTCTCATCCCTCAAGTGGAGAAGACTGCAAAACAATGAAGCTAATTTGACTAGTAAATTGGCTCTAGATGCAATCCACTCACATTTAGTTTGTACAAGAAACTACCTGAACACGGTATCTGGTGCTCACCACACCCTCGTTCTTATCCGAGTCTCAGACACGTTTCCCTTCACATTCAACCATCATCACTACTCTTCTACTCATTTGCCAGAGAAAAAGAGAGAATTCCCTGAGGACGGCATGAATGCCTACCAAGCAGAGGAGTTTTAATGAAGGACAGGGAGGAGAGGGGGAGGACGGCACAGGAGAGATGGAGAAAGAGGGGGAGAGAGTGCAAAACCTGGGTGTTAGAAGTGGGTCATTGTCTCCTGACTGCCTGCTTGAAACCTGACACATTGATTTGTTAATCTTGCTTAACGGGCAGAAACAATGAAGACGAGCTAATCCCAGTTACAAGAGAGGAGGGGATGCGGGGGGCTCAGCTGTAGGTCAATCTGGAGCTTGTCCTGTTGCACTCCGACATCAGCGGACTAGAAATACGAGCGAGAATCTTCGCAAATAAAAAACGAGAAGTCAAAAACGCACCATCCACTCGTAAATCCGCCACAGAGCAGGTCTGGATTTCACATCCAAGCAAAAGCTGTCACCGCCAAGGTATCCCAGACTTCCAGAGCAGGTGAGACGTTAGCACTGGAGCATAAATTATGCAGGACTGCCATTCCAATAAAGGCAGTGCACTGATGAGGAATTCTCAATGCTGTTGTCACCAAGGACGGCGGATATAAATCTCACACAGAAAGCGAGAATGGCCACAAAAGCAGCTGATTGCTGACACTGAATCTTTATCTGCTGTCGGCGGGCTCACAGCAGTTTAACATATAGCATGAGTTAAACAAAAAAAAAGCTTCCATTAAAAAAAAAAATTACTTTAACTCAACGCCCTGCTTCCAAATAAACTTAAAAACAGCCAACACTATATAGCAGCCTGTCTGAACTGCACACAGTTGGAATCCCATCATCTTATGCAAGAGAGCTGCCTGCCCTTGCAGCTCGCGGCTTCCATCCAGATAACGTAATGAGCAGCATGTACCTCGTTTAAACTATCTAAAAATATACAAAAGTGTGGCTATAAAATCTGGCTGCTAAAGATGGTGTAAAATCACTTGCAAGATCAATAGAATCAAAAACAGATTCCACATTTTCACCAAAATAAAAGAAAATGCCGCCCCCTGCTGGCCAGCTCTGAAGAACTGCACTCAGGGGCAGGAGGGAGCTGTGTGCTGTCCCGATCACTAGATGTTCAACTATGCCAGAGACATTCTGTTCCTGAGCTTCAACCCATGCAGAGTACACATTCATCCCAAATAGGAGTGTTCACCGATGTGGGAGGAGGGTAGCGGGCGAGAACTTTAAACATATAAATAATGCAATGTCTCCAGCCCACAGGAATTCTCATCTGGCACGGCGACACATTCTATCTATCCCAGATGTGTCTGTAGTCGAGACCACTATTGCCCAAGAGGAATCACCTCACAGACAAAAACATCTATAAAACACCTGAGGGGCATCACAAGTGATCAATGTTATTATGGTGGAGATGGAGATTTAAGTATAGCTGTATGGGCTTACACTATTTCCAAATTTTGAAATATGCAGAGAAAACGGGATTTATAAAACAGCACATGAGCAGCAGATTACAAGTTTACTGATATCCAAAGTGATATTTAGTATCTAAATAACTACAAAAATTTCCAGGTGGTTTTCAAACTGAGGTCCTTGAAAGGTTTAGTGGAAAAAAAATAAATCTTTGAAAAAAGAAACTGATTATCTGATTAAAATTATTACAATTATTTAAATACATCTATAGTTTAGTTAAAAAAAGGTTGTTTTTTGTGAAACATATTTCTAAACATATATAGCAGGCTTTTCAGTTTAAGAATGGGTTTCCTCACAAGAGTACGATCATATTTGGAGGTTGGTGTGATCTAAAACACTGAAAATCCCTGACTTCCCTGAGATTATTAAGAGGAATAACAAAATAAGAAATCTCAAAACACCCTCTGAAAGTTATTTAACAGTTCTGAGCGAATCTTTCCTCACGTTTTAAGTCAACAAGTGGAAAATATGACCGCTCCGGAAATTGGCAAAACTGAAAGGAGATATTTCCATTGAACAGGGAACAATTTGCATCAATATCCGAAATTCAAACTTCCAACAGAGTGTGCGAAGTGTAGCTTCCCTGAGAAGTCATCAGCATGAATAACTTAATGGTGGCTAAACAAATATCAGCCATCTTTACCAGTCTCAAGACTCTCAAGGGAGAGCATGAGTGTCTAGCGTGGAAGAGCTCGGGGGTCACCGGCTCATGTCTGGGTCGTACACTGGTACCTCACGAGCTGGGAGGAATGCTTGAGAGTGACAAAACAGATGGGATCCCTCTGCTTCTCTGTTTTTGAGACATCAGGACCACCACCTCCCCCAATACCAGTGCACAAAAGCCACACATTGAACTAGCCCAAATAGGAACACCAGTCTGTGGCTGGGAGCTTAATAAAAAATATGACATGATGTGATATACATATGTAATGATACCTACATCATATCGGTTAAAAAAATAAGTGTGTCTGGTTTAAATGGGACATGTAAAGACTCATATGAAAAAAGGGAAGGAAACTACCCAGACAAGGGCTGATTTCCCAGACCATGGTAGGCTACACGTGCAAGTTCGCATCTCATCAACCCAGAAGTAGCCGATAAATAATGCTTATCTTTTATGGGTCCTATTTAATAAGTTTGGCTTGCACTCCAATTAAAAACAACTCACGTGAACAGTGGACCTTAAGTGACAAACAAGACATAAATACAATAAAATAAAAAGTATGTCAATTAAGGAATAAACGTGAGAATTTGAAATATATAAACAAAACAACGACTGCGTATTAAGTGTAACATTCCCACAAACAAAGTCGCGCGACATAGCACGCGCAACAAAAAGCCTCAAACTTACGAAACAGGCACAAAAACACAAATAAGATAATAACAAGAATACAATAACAAGTTATACCAAAATACTGAGACACTTGGATTAAAGTTTACATACGCGCTCACGTGAATAACGTCCCTTTTCAAACATTCAACCTGTTTACATACAGGAACTGTGAATTAGGCTTACTCACAAAAGAATCCAATGCAAATAATAAACTATCTAACAAGTTAGCAACTAACAAACCCGTGTGAAATGAGAAATTCCCGTCAGTTATTCCAATCACGCCGTGCACAACGTGTCTGTGATTGTCGCCTCTCCTCTCGTGATTGACTGCTGTCAATCACCGCAATCAGCGAAATACTGAAAAGCGTCTGGGGGACTTTTTTAGCTTCTGTCATATGCTATTAGGCTAATAATTAATTATTTAAGTAGCCAAACAAAACAACCAGGGGACAGATTTATTGCTTTTAACATTGACAGATTATGTGTAAAATGATTATTTACATTTGTGTGTATGGATGTTTGCTAAAAGTGATAAAAAAAACAAATATTACATAAACATTGGTCAACAAACTGAAGTTTGGATCGGATCAAGTAAGGTCTCCCTCCCTCCTAGCATTCAGCCTCGCATGCACCCCCGGTGACGTCACGGAGGGCTGGAAGAGCATATGAGGCTGAGCGCAGATCTGATTCTGCAGGCACACTATTGAAATGATGCGGTGTGGCACCTTAAGGAGTCGCTCGCGCTTCAGAAGACACACCAGCACTACAAACGTGAACGGGGAATGCACTCAACACATGAACACAGATCCAAACCAGCAATTACGGCTTATCGGATACACACACACACACACACACGGTCCACTATGCTGGAATTCTGCCAATGGATCCGATCAGAACCTCCAACAGCTGCTTATGAGAGTTATTTATTAATCAATCCCAGCCATTTAAAATCTGACAGAGAAAACGCTTATATTTAGCCTACTCCAAACAATAAACATTTAACATCGCCAACACTTAAGCATCAGGGTTTAAATAATAATTCGTGTATGAGTTCATAACTGAAATAAAACGTAGTCTATATTAATTAACATTGAAAACGCCAGAAAATGGTAAATTATGTTAAGTTAAGTTAGTTTGTTCCATGTCATGGTACCACACATCAATTTCCCCTTCTTTAGCTACTTGAAATAGTTACACAACACATTTTATCTGTTTACGCCGGCCGACAAAATAACATTGAAACTATCTGGCTGGACTCCAGCACCGAGCTTTGCCTATTAGACACATTACAAGTGCAGTGTGTAACAGCGCGGACCTCCGCTACTTACCAATAAGGTGTCCGATCAGCATTAGTAGGCTATACCACAACACAGAAAAATATGAAGCGGTAATAATCCAAGTGCCACGTCCGAGCGTTTACTTTATCGAGCGTGTATAGATCCCGTTGTGTTCGTGTGGCTATTGTGCGCTCGGCGTACTGAAGCAGCAGCTGAAGCTGTTCCTCTTGTCTGAGGCAGACGCTGAGCAGCGCAGTCTTTTCGTCAGTGGAAAACTCCCTCCTGGCGTGTGACGCAGGCGGTGACACTGCCCACGCGCCGCTTCCTGCCTTCCGCGCGGAGCGACACTCCTCCCGGCGCGCTTGCATCCTGACACAAAATCACTATAGTAACATGATTGAGAAAGAACCGGAACACTACCTGGGAAACAGTAAATCTTTCATTACCCTGATTTTTTTTCTTACTATGGTAACTATAGGTTCTGCCAAAATATGCATACCGTAGGTCGCAGTAAATTAGGCTACATTTCCTTAAAACACTGTAAGAAATTGTACTTTGTTTACAATGGTAATAACTTATACAGTATACTCATAAATACAGTACCGATTAGAAATTTGGGAAACTATAATGTTTTTTTTAATGTTTTTGAAAGTAGTCTCTTAATCTCACGAAGGCTGCATTTTATGTGATCAAAATACTAAAAACAGTAATACTGTGAAATATTTTTACAATTAAAATTAACTGGTTTCTGTTGCAAAATATTTTTAAAATGTAATTTATTCCCATGTTGGCAAAGCTGAATTTTCAGCATCGTTACACCAGTCAGTGTCACATCCTTCAGAAATCATTGTAAAATGCTAATTTGGTACATATATATAGTACACACATATATATTACATACTGTATCTATATTTTATTATTTATTCAGCACTCTTTATAGTGTCATATTGCTGAATTATAGCCAAATAAATTAACATACGCAGTTTGATGTTGTCTGGTTGGTTATTATTCATAATTTCCTGAGTCAGCCTCCACTGAAGTAATGAGTCATAAATCTTTTCCATCATTTAGTAAATCCTGTAATACTTTTGCAACATTCAGTAGAAAAACTTGTAAAACTATGCCTCATTTATTGGTCATATCGTTGCAGACGTGCATTATTGACATGGAAACAACTCTCAGACATACTGAATAAATTAAATGTCCTTTTTCACATCACATTTGGCAAAAAAAACAGTCAGGCTGGGGTTGATGGTAAGTTCAAGATGGGTCACGTGGTTTCAGGTATTTGACTGAACATTATGTCTCCTATCTAATCCATCAGTGTCAGCCGTGTCATCATTAACTGCGCACGCCTGCATGACACAGAATGATACGCAGTGCATTCGTGTTTAGGTGGAGTAAACTTTCATTTTTCTAGAGAAAAAGGGAGTGCTGCCAGTGTCAACACAGGTGTAAAATGCAGCCAATGTGTCTGGGTGGAGCCACCAAAGTTTGTGTACAGATTGAACATACAATCACGGATCTCATTTAAGAGGGCTTCGGTCTGCGGTGTCCTGTAAAGAGCATTATCTTTCTCCATCCCAAAACTAAATACACAGGTCTGTTGGCATGCTGAGAATCACAGGTCTGCTGTTGCTGCAATACACAAATCAAACGGTTATGCTAAGCTGTGCTCAAATCACTTCTCTAGAGCACTTTTTCAATTCATGTTGTTGTTTACAGGGGTCATTCGGTGTTCACGTTGCTAAAGGGTGTTTACTTATAATTGTTGGTGTGATTCATTACTTATTGCACGTGTTAGACAACAGACCATAAGAAGTGTGTGTTAAAGTGTCTGGAATGTAGATAGTCTCTTCCTGACTAACTTGGCTGTCGCCTACTTGTTTTAGACGCTGTTCAGGCCAGGCGTATCTTAGTCAGACTTTTGGTACTTTGTCACTTCTCAATTCAACTCTCGCCTATTAAACCACTTATCTGTTAGTTGTCTTTTGTTGAGGTCTTGCTGAAAAGTTTGTTAATGAAAGTAACAGAAACTCAGTGTGCTTCCAACATTAAGACATGATTGTTACACGCAATAATATTGATAAAAGTTCAGGACATGAAAGAACTCATCACAAATTCCTAAAGTGGAAAATGTTGTGGGGATGTACACTGATACTCTCAAATGTTTGTCTTCTCTTCCAAGAAAAGAAGTCTCGGGAGGGGGAGGGGAATGCTTTTGCCAGGGCCACTGGCTCAGGCCTGCATATATTACCCACCATGTCTTTAAAAGTGTGCCAGAGACTTTACCGCAGAGGACGCCCCACATCGAGAACAATAATGGCCCTCAATGCTTACCATCTGCGGAGAGGGAAAAAAGCCATTGCTGCACGTGTTCATGGGAGCACCTCACATGAACCGACTCGTATATCACACATTACTGAGCTGGCCACATATTCCTTAGTTAGCATAAGTTAGAAAACAAGTGAAGTCTCAGATTCAGGTTTTAAAGGGAAAGTTCACCTAAATGACAATATTTATTCAACATGTTGTTCCAAACTGGATTTTTTTTAAGAATTTCCCCTTTTGTCAAGGCATCATTTTTCATAGAATGACAAGTGCACTAAAATCTTGAAAATCCCCTAGTTCTTCTGGCATGTTCATAAGAAAAGTAACAATATCTGTTTCAGTTCATAAACCGATTGTGAAAGATTTGTTCATCAATCAGACTGAACCATTTCTCATTGATTCAATGATTTGTTTGCAACAGTTACAGCCCAGAGGAAGGGTTGATAATCAGTGAATAATGACTTCAATATCAGTTTGTCCAAAGCGACAGTATCTCTTCACATGCCTTGAAATATAGTGCATGAGTCATATATGACTATGGTGCTTTTTCGTCTATACACTGTAAAAAATATATATTTTCAAGATTTGTTATCACAACATTTTTTCTTTTGTCAAATCAACTTAATGTATTTAGTTCAGATAACTTATTATTTTGAGTTTCTGATGATTAAATCAATCTCCTTCATTGTATTAACTCACTTTTT
>JAOTRC010000016.1:10864164-10877347 GCA_027497675.1 Cyprinella lutrensis | reverse complement strand
AAATCCTGGAATGTTTTCATCAAAAACCTTAATTTCTTTTTCGACTGAAGAAAGAAAGACATGGACATCTTGGATGAAATGCGGGTGAGTAAATTATCAGCAAACGTTTGTTGTTGTTTTTTTGTTTTTTTTTAAAGTGAACTTCTCCTTTAACCAATATAGTGATTATCCCATTTAGATTCTCAATAATGTAATAAAAAATATTTCCATTATTTACAGTATTTTTATATTTAAATCAGCAGAGCCAAATGATGCATGTATCAAATAATCTATCTTTAAAATATGACCTAGTGATATTCTTGACAGATTTCATGAGGTTCACTTGTTTCATTTTTAAGCGCATACATTTACATGAGAAATAATAAAGAGAAAAAATAACAGCCACATGATTGTGTGTAAGAAACAAAAGCTGAAATGTTCTTATGCACAAATGTCCTTCTGATACAAACAATCAGATGTTATGCTTATTTCACTCCTCAAGTTCCTGACTAGTATCTCTAAGATAATACAGACTAAATATTACAACAGAAGAAGAAATAATCCACAAGCTGTGTCCCTAAACAAACTCACCCAGAGTACGTCCAGTCCTCTTCGCCCAGACTCCCATCATACATTGCAGTGCGGTGGGCGTGTCTTCTGGAGATCAGCGGGCTCCTGTGATTGGTCTGTCTCCAGTCATTGGGGTGAAGAGTGAAATCATTTGTTCTATGAACATAGACACCTGAAAATAAAGGTTTAGGTTTGCTTATAAACAAATATTAATAAGATTTGAGAGCTAGGGGAAGATTTTGCACATTATTTATAGTGCTTTTGTGTCCTTTTGAAGCTTAAAAGCACTGTATGCTTTCATTGTACAGAACAGTAGCTTGGGAATACTGCTAAATTTCAATTTTTTTTTTTTTATTGCAAGTTAACAAAGCATTACAAAAGTAAGAGATCAGTGAATTATGTATACATACAAAAGAGAGGAGGACGTACATGGAATACATACAAGGTAGACAGGACAAAAGTAAGCAAAAATAAAAAGAAGGAAAAAAAAAAAAAAGGGAAAAGAAAAAAAAACATGTATGCAAGTATATTGTTATGTTTTAAGCAATGGGGTAGATATTCCTGAGATATTCCTGGTAGTTGTGATAGAATTGTAGTAGAAGTAGAGGCAGTATTCATATTAATAATAATAATAATTATAACAGATAAGAATAGTAGCGATAGTAGTGGTAACAATGGCAACCAACAGCATTCATGGTCAAAGTAGATGTTGTAAGAGTGGTAGTATAGTTGTGATAATGATAATAGTAATTATAATAATACATATTACAATTGTTAATACAGATTATAAGTAATTATAATAATACATATAGATTGGTAAATAAAATTATTGTGAATATACACTATTCTATTCTCTAGGCCTGGGAGCCACTCTACCGCTGCCGGTGAGCACGACCAACAGACCCCCACCCCACATAGGCCGACAGCGACACCCTGCCCCAACAGTTGCGACTTCTTGTTTCGCTAAGTCTTCCTCCGTAGAGTAACATGGGGCATCATGCCAGGCACCACCAGACCAAGCTCCCCTAGTCTGGTCGCGACCTGACAGTACATAAGTCCAGTTCGGTTGTTTGTTTTCTTTTGTTCTTTCTTTTGGTCATCTGCGGCTTAGACCCTGGTGTGCACCGGCTAGCTCCCTAGCCAGTTACACCACATCCAGCTCAGATATCCGACCACTCTATTTATGTGCATGGCGGAAAGGGATTGGGGGTGTGGGGATGCTACTACCGACCACGTCGACAGGACGTGCCAGTCGCACACACCAACAGCACCCAAAGCAGCTGCCTGACCCAGGTACTTAATATTTACAAGGAATATAAATGGTTTTATAATATCATCAATACCACCATGCATGCCTACCACCATACTACATAATAATAATAATAAGATGCCAACTACATAATTATAATAAAAATAAAAAACAATGATAACAATAATAATACTTAAGCGAATCAATAATATCAAGCAAATCAATAATAATAAAGTTAATTTTTAACATGAGCTGAAGAGTATAACTTATCATACTATGATATATACTGTATATACACATACATATATATATATACACATACAAACACATCCATATATACCCACACATCCATACCTATATATAAGGGACATCTATTATAGTGCTGTACAGTAATACACAGATAATATTTTATTATTAGTTTGTAAACATGTGATTGGGGAAGTGCGTTGGTCCGGTCCCAGGCTACTGATTTATATGAAGATGAGTTAGGAATGGGTTCCAGATATCAAGAAATTTAGAAATAATATTCTTGTTAGTATATGTTATTTTTTTTCAAATGTGATGTATTCTATTAGAAGCTTAGTCCAGTGATTGATGTGTATATGGTTTTTGGACTTCCAATTTTGCAAAATTACTTTTTTGGTGATGGTTAGAGAAATTAGGAGGAGTGGGTTTTTGTAATTGATTGGGAGATTATCAACTTCCATGCAGTTGTTCAGTGAGCAGAGTGATGGAGAATTTTTATTTTTATTTTTTTATTCTTTTTATGGGTTTTTCCTCACCCCTATTCTTTCACCTACACTCTAAAAAAATGCTGGGTTGTTTTAACCCAACGTTGGGTCAAATATGGTCTAACCCAGCAGTTGGGTTAAATTTTTACATTACATTTTTAACCCAACATTTCTGGTTTGTCCATATTTGACCCAACGTTGGGTTAAAACAACCCAGCATTTTTTAGAGTGTATCTTTGAAATTTAAAATTTTGTTAACATTTTATTTGGATGTATTGAACATTTTGACGACTATAAGCAACTTTATTACTACATGTCAACTAACTCGCTTTTCAACTTGACTCAACCAACTTGACTCGACTCGCCTTTGTTTGGTTTTCCACTGTGTAAAAGTTGTACTTGTTCCTGGTTTCGGGTCCTTTTTTTATACCACCTCCGGTGAGGTTCTAAGCGAGCTAAGGCGATACTAAAATGTCACGTGAAAACAATGCCGACAGCTGATTGGTCAGAGAGGATCGTCACCATTCACTGCGTCATCATTGCACGCGCCAGATGGAGTATCCAGAATAACAAACTGCGGCGAACCGTCCACGAAACATAACAAACTGCTCCAGCCAATAACTGACAAGAAGGGCCTGAGGGTGGAGTTTGGGGGGTCAGATGATGAGGAGGGAGGCAGATGATGAGGAGGGAGGGTCTATCTAGCCTCCGTTTTGTTTGAAAATACTTTAAACGTCAACAAGAAGTCATGTCACCGGACATCGCTTATAGAGTACCTTTAAAAGTGTAGGAAAAGTGTCATTTGACCATCACAATCTGTCTGACAACAACTTTGGCTCAACCAATGGCGTGAGTTTGGGGCAGGACTACCAACAGAAAACAAAGTGTTTAGGAAACCTGTGTCAAAAAGTGTCATTGTTTTTGCAAGTCCCATGAAATGTACAGTAACTGTGATTAAATTGTAAATATCTGAACTTTGTGAGCCTTTTTGATTAATTAAAATGACATAGGGCTATTTCCCAATGTTTGTCATTTTCTGACAATATGACTGCATGGTTTTGCTAGCAATGGTTTAATATAGTGCACAATATTGCATTTGTGTGTTTGTACATGTCCAGATAATTCCCATGCTTCTCAAAGCAAGCCAGGACTTGTTGAATAATTTAACCCCCAGAGTCAGGCATTGGAACAGCTTGAGTGAGTTTTGGAGGGAACTGTGCTAAAGCCTGCATGGTGGTCCCCATCTGTGGCTGTGGAGGGTCCCCAGACAACCTGTCGCTTTAGAGTGTCCAGAAACAGACTCTCTTCAGATAATTGGGCTCATGCTGCTTCAACATTTAATTACAACCACAAGGATCTAATAATGAATACACCTAATCCAATGCAAAATGGTGGGATTTGACAAAGATTAAGAAGATTATTCAACAAAAGACCTGTTCCTTCAATAACATTACTGTATTTTCAAACATATCATCAAATGAGCAGCATCTTGTTTAAAACTAGTGCAGGAACATGTGTCAAATGAATCATGCCATCCCTTGACAACACGTTTACAAGGTCATCAGCATATTAGAATGATTTGTGAATCACAACAAAAATCATTTAGTGAAACAAAAATCATTCAGTAAAAAAGGTACACATGCAAAATATGATATTAGTAGAGTTAAAAAATAGAGTTAAAAAGCCTTGCTTGACCAAAGTGATTTAAATGGTGTCATAAATATGACTTCTCAACTTCCTAAGAGGACTTTTATTTGACAAACCTTCAAAATACATGTATAAAAAAGTACCTTAAATGTAGCAAGCTAATGTAACTAGCTACCTTTTCTAAATATATTTATAAAAAATAAGACAAACTTTAAATGTAGCAAGCTAATGTAATTTGCTACTTATTCTAAATATAGTTATAAAAAATCTGAAGTACTTTAAATGTAGCAAACTAATGTAACTAGCTACTTATTCCAAATAGCTATTTTTAGAAAAATCTGAATTATTTAGATGTTGCAAGCTTATGTAACAAGTTCCTCTAAGGAATAGTGCATCTTTGCTAGCTACATTTTTTGAGTGGCTTATCCAACGCTGATTATTTGTTATCAATGAGAGAAACAGTGTAGCGGTTCTATTGTAAAGTCTATAAACCTTGCAGTGAGCCAAATATGGTAGAGGTCAAGACAGAGCACAGCTAACAGCTTTTTCAGACTGTAGGAATGTCCAGGTCTCTTTCTTTCAAGACTTCCTTCTTCGCACAAAAATGTTAAGCAAATTCCTTCCTGGTGTTCCACTGAAGCTAATCTGCCCACCGGAGGAGACAGCAGTCTGCCGCAGCTGTTTACACAAACATTTGAAACCCATCACAGGGACACGTGTAGGGAATGAAAACAGAGAGTCTTACATACAGTCAGAGACTTGCAAGGGTTAATGTGGGATGTCAGAAATCACGCTGCTATGCATTATGAGCCATCAGCGCTCATTTTCACCCACTGACCGTCACGCAGTGGTCGTTGCCTTCCCTCCCTCCCACCTTGATGTCAAAAACAGTTAATGCTTGGGTACTTTTACTGCAGACCATAATAAGAAATGATGTCTTGTCATCTTAAGGCAGTGAGTGTTTACTCCGGGGCTTGTTTTTTGGACCACAAGAAACACAAAATGAGCCATTCCCTATAAAAGAACTTGATTTTAAAGACTTTTTAGACATGCAGCTCCAGGTGTTTCTTCACTGAAACGTTTATGTCCCTGGTGATTCGAATCAAAATATTACAATTTTTGTTATATGAAGGTCACATTAAAACTGTTAAGATTTTTTTCACAATTTTGCTTCTTTTGAATTGAATTTTATCTAGTTTTACCCATGTCAAAAAAACTGTGAATTAAACATTTAGATAATTACAGTGTAAAAATTTAAATATATTTTTTACACTTCTTTTGTCAACAATTCTGCTAAAAAGTAAATGTTTATAAAAACGAATCACATTAATAAAGTTAGCATACTTGATTCAGTGTTATTCACTTACCAAAATATATAAAACTAAAATGCTAATGTTTTAAGAACATTTTGCTAATGTTCTTATGTTATGGAAGCATTATTTATGAATGTCCTCTGAATGTTCAAAACGTGCAGTTTTGCAGAATGGTTACATGTGAATGTCCTCTGAACATTCTGAAACAAGAAACATATAAAAAACTAAAAGTTCCGGGTAAAAACACTCCAAGAACAATGTATAGATAACATTTTTGTGCTAACTTTTAAAGAATATTATTAAAGACTTTAAACTGGTTTTGTGAATGTTACTGGAAGAATGTTTGTTAATAACTTTACTTTGAGAGAACCATGCCATGAGTAATGACGAGTAATTATAATAGAATATTTATACAGAATATAATTTACAATATAATTATAATAGACCTAATTAGGTGTGTAACGATATCCACACGTGTGGATCGTTACACAAAAATGTGTGGAAAACCACACATTTTTATTAAAAAAAAAATATTATAATATTTTTAATTGTGTCAGACATTTTCCACAACCACCAAAATTACTGTTAAAAATAAAACAACATAACGATCATGACACTTTAAGAGGAAAAAGGCAAAAAAAAGATGCATTTCCACATTCTCTGCAGACAAATGAAATGAACAAGTAAGAGAGAGAGAGAGAAGAGCTTTAGAGAAACACCTTCCACTGACTATATTACACTATTGATATATGAGGGTGTATTTTCAATCCCAATTACACTAAGACAATAAAGCATACTAATATTGCGGGCTCATAGAGAAGAGTGGCTTGTTCTTATAGGCAGACAAGGTCAATGCAAAGCCTGACCTCTGCTAAGTCAATCAAATGGCTCTACGGCTGACAGATAAATGGATTAGCACAGCTGACCCGCTACGGTATAGTAAACACCTTCATCCTCCACAGAACGTATATCTATAACCTCCGGTACGACACTGAACACATGAGCCTGAGTACTTCTAGACAGATGCAGCAAAATCCTGACAATAGAACCGCAATTGAGCCTTTTCATGAAGAGAGCCCAGAAACACTTACCTTTCACGATAACATGGTATATAAAGGTAAATAAATGCGATTCTGGTCAGATTTTCATGAATAAATAATCAGTCCTCAAACACAACTACAATAAATTTTTAAATCTGCCACCCGTATGGCTTTATGAGGTCATGAATTTATTATTAGACAAGATAAAGGGGTGCCAAGAACTGTTTAAATCTGTGTCTAAACAAACAGCGGATTACAGTTTCCTTTATTTACTGCATCAAGTGCACAGATGGGACGAGTCCCAGCAGAGCGTTACCTGGGTACCTGACGTCCATATTTCTCGTGATCAAGCCTCTCTTATGGTGTAAGACCAGCTATTTATGACATCTTGCTATTCTTAGCGCTGCAGTCTCTTCCTGTCCTGCTGTTCAAATGGCGTTTAATAATTTAGCGCAACGAGAACTGCTGTTTATCAGTTGACCACAGGGCCTACTGTAAGTGCACTACAAAACACTGCAGAGAACGCGAGCTGGAGGTGAAGAGACCTGTATAACGGCACACTTCCTGTCTATCTGACCTCGATGACAGCATCTTTGATGTGTGAAATAGACACAGTCAAGCACTATGGAAATAGCTTATTGCGGAAGCCCAGCTGAGTACACCCACACAGCCCATCTGTAGTGTAGGTGATACACAGCACTGAGCTTCCTCAATAGCGTTTACGCACACGCACACACAGATAAGCATGTATCCATATATAGCTTTCAAAAGTTTGAGGGAAATTGTTTTGTATCGTTTGGTGCATTGTTCACAAGTGTCAGTAAAGTCATTTATAATGCTACAATAAAATCTATTTTAAACTGTTCTTTTAAACTTTCTATTCATCCAAGAATCCTGAGATTAACTGCTGTCAACATTGATACATGTTTCTTGAGCAGTGAATCAGCTTGTTAGAATGATTTCTGGATGATCATGTGACACTGAAGACTGAATGATGCTGGAAAATCACAGGAATGATGGCATTTTAAAATAATGACAATAACTGAAAATGAAAATAAATGACAAAATTTGAATGACAATCACTTAAACTTCATTTCACTGTAACCAAAGAGCTATGGGAACTACTCTGTTATCACTTGCATTCAAATGAGGCTTTTTCTGTAGAGCTGCTCATAGCTGAATTGAACTTGTTTCATAATTGATACACTTTGCATCATTGACACAGCTAGAAGTGAATCAAGCGGTATAATGACACTAATATCATCTGTAGAGCTGCTTTAAAGCTGAAGTTGAATTTGCTTCATAACTGATGAATTTCACAACATTAATTATTTTCATGTTAACTTATGTAAAGATTATTTGACTTAATCTGTATTGTATAATGTGCTATATAAATAAATGTAACTTGACTTTTCCCACCGGTTTAACTAATACATAGCAGATAATAATAGTAAGGGAGGCGGAGCTTAGCGAATGTATATTCCGATTGATGTTCCTAATGCTGCTGGTAACTGCTGGCCTGTGATCAGTTTCTCCATACAAATACAAACCATAGCCTATTTACAAGTGAGAAAGGCACACCTGAGTCTAGATCAGTGGCTGCAGGCAACTACAACTTCATACATACAATTTACTGAAATTACAACCATATTTAAATCAATAAACCACCCTCTAACAAGCAATGTGCAACTAGCACTGACATCACTGTGATGAACCCATAAGATGACATTTTGTTAGAAAGTTGAGGGTCGTAAAGATTTTTTTAAAATACAATTATTTTTGCATTTATTTAATCAAAATACAGTAAAAACAGTAATATTTTGAAATATTATTACTATCTAAAATAACTGCTTTCGATTTTAATAAATTTTAAAATGTAATTTATTTATGTGATGGCAAATCTGAATTTACTCCAGTCTTCAGTGTCACACGATCCTTCAAAAATCATTCTAATATGCTGATTTGAGGCTCAAGATACATTTTCTATTATTATCAATGAAAACAGTTATGCTGATTATACTTGTTTCAACCCGTTAGGGCAAATATGGACAAACACATATTGGTTTAAAAATTTAAATTATTTGTTTTAACCCAATGGTAGGGTTTGTCCATATTTTACCCAAAGGTGGGTTAAAACAACCCAGCCTATTTATTTTTTGTGGAAACCATGATAAAAATAAAAAAAATCAGGAAAGTTCAAAAGAATAGGATTCATTTAAAATAGAAATCTTTTGTTTTTACATTATCAATTTAAACGTTATAAATGTTGTACAGTAGCATAACTTGAAGGCTCTGGATGAGGTGAAATTTACACCAAATGTGTACTCTCTAGGCCTAGGGATTTTACCGTGTTTATTTCACTCTCTGCCTGAAGAATTTTTTACTCTTTTAACTAGCTGTGCGTCACTATAACATGAAAGGGCTACAGGCTCTCCATCACAAGCCGCATAATGCGTCTTCTTTGTGTGTACATATGTATGTGCGTGCATGTGTGCCAAACGAGCATTCCAGAGACTTGATGTGACAATGTGTCTTGATGTGTAAATTACCACCACTTGTGTGAGAACCCAATCTCTGATCACTTCCTTTACATACTAAATGTGTTCCTATAGCGACCGGATGACTGGCACAATAAGCCCAGTGGGTGGACTGCTACAATAGGCCCTCTGTTTTTCATGAGAGAGCGTGCAAGTATGAAGTCATAAACCGACAAAGAAAAACTAAGACATCAATTACTCAAAATTCACTTTGTAAACTACTGTATAGTAAGTAGACAGGTAAAAATTAAACATTTTCCTAAGGATTTTTTGCCTTGACTTCTAAGTCACATATCACATTTTACCCCATTCTCTTTCCTGGTCTTAGTTTAACAATTTATCTGTTTGTTTTTTTTGTTTTGTTTTTTGTCTAGGTAACAGATCAATGAAATGCAATATATTTGCTGTTTGGCTGATGTCAATCTACTTCCATCCAACTTATAAAAAAATTAAAAATAAACTGAAAAAGTTGTCACCTGGTTGGAGGGAACCGATAAGCAATAATTATTTTCATGTTATGGCCAATAACAAATTGCAAAAAAAAAAATATAAAAATGTAAATTTTTTTATATAAAAATATAAAAAAGTATATTCATTTTTAAATTTTCTGAAGATAATATTTAACTGTGGTTATGTTAAAGTTTTTTTTAAGATGGGTTTAAGCAAATTAAATGATTGGTCCTGTGCAAATGTCAGTTTTTCACCAAAATAACCAATTATGACGTATGTATACGCATGTACGGATGGATGGATGGATGGATGGATGGATGGATTCCACCTGTTTCCCAGGCCATATCGCAGCTCTACACTCCTGTGGAGATGTCTGGTGAGCGACCCCTTGACCTAGCCTCAGTGTTTAATGGGAGGTAAAGAATGGTGGCGAGGGGTGGGGGAAGTGTGTAGCACCATTGTGTCAACCGGCAATCAGCTCTCTGCAGGCCTTTCACAGTCTGTGTGTGACACACACCAGCTCCGGCATTTACCCCACTTAAGACTCATCATTAAACCGTCAGTACCAACAACACTAACAACACATTTACACAGGTGTCAACCAATCTACAAAACCTATAGAGGCTGCTTTTACTGCACAGAAACGTGCATATCTTGAGTTCTAGCGCTAGCGCATTATACAGTGTGATACTGCTAATAACGCCATTCTTCATTATGACCAGAGTATTTTGTTTATGTTATGATTGTGCTAATTAATGGTGTTTTGACTGACAGCTGATACCAATTACAGCCTGCACTTCTATGAGTTGTTGCAGGCCATATCATGAAATATTCATGCAGCATCGACACGCGCCAAGAGCAGCACATGGAGCCGTCCACGTTTTATGCACCGCGAGTCCGCGACCATATTTTCCATAAATGCAAATGGTCTGTAATTGTTTTCATGAGAAAGGAGATACTCCGATCTACAGATGGGGGCATTCATGCAGTACTGTCTCAATGGCAACATTTGGTTAATGATGCACAAATATCATCCTCGCAAAAGGGAAAAAAAAAAAGAGGCTGATTTCAGACTGTAATAAGTGCTGGAGTAACTGCTGCAATTAACAACTGTTTAACACTGCATGGGTTTTTTTTTTCTTTGAGAATTGCTTCTCAGCATAGGGAGATATAATAAACTGTGATGAGCCCTCGGGGCATTTTCCTGGGCTGTCGCCATGTGATCTGAACTGACTAGGAGTCGGGTTACCTCACATTAACGGCTGACTCCAAACCAGTGCAGAAAGCACATGCAGCAAAATGAGCATGTAGCCCTGATCTGACAAAGACATTAAATTTGGTTACTGTGTCTGTAGTAATTGTATAATGTGCACTACTGTTCAAAAGTTTGGGGCAGTATGATTTTTATATTAAAGAAATGAATATTTTTATCCAGCAATTATGCATTAAATTGATAATTACATTTATTACAGTTACAATATAATTATTTTTAAAATAAATGCTATTAAATGTTAAACTTAAATAAATGTTAAAGGAGAACTCCGGTCAATTTTAACATTGAGCTCATTTTTTTTATACATTTGGAGTGCTGTCACTACAGACAAAAATGACAAAAATCAGTGTTGCCTACACCGTGTTATCGTCTTTTTAAAATTCGCACCTTGTTGACTTCAATGGGGCATGTTCTAAACCTGCTTTTAGCCTCTTAAAATCCTTGATTTGTGATTACGAGAGCACAGCCATGTGAGTGGTGTTATTAAGCGTGACCACGGCCAATCTGACTGCAGTAGATGTGAAAGATATGGTACGAATTTTAAAAAAACGACAAAACGTGTAGGCAACATCGATTTTTGTCGTTTTTGTCTATACTGACAGCACTCCAAATTTACAAAAAATGAGCTCAATGTTTTAAATTGTAATACTATTTCACAATTTTACTGTTTTTTCTGTATTCTTAAACAAAGGCAGCCTTGATGAGCATAACAGACATAACAGCTAGACATTTAAAGAATCTAACCAACCCTAAACTTTTAATAATTCTTAAACCATTTAAATAATCTTAAACTGTTCTTTATAATAAACGTGTGATGTGTGAACCAGTAATAATGTGAAAAGTAGTCAGAAATCTTTTGCTGGATAAAGCCTTGATTGGAAGGGGGGGTTATCAATCCCTTATAAACCCTTATAATTGACACCCTCACTTTAAAAATTGCTGGGTTGTTTCAACCCATGTTTGGGTCAAATATGGACAAACACAACCGTTGGTTTAAAATTTACAGTATAAAATTCAAGAATTTATAAATTAGCCATTGGTAAAATTCTCATTGGTCAATTTCAATTCTGAAAACTGAATATGCCAAACATGTCAGATATGCACCCTCAAAGTCTATGGTGGTACATTCAAAGATAAATAAAAAGCAGTAGCACAGGGCACTTATACAATTTCAACTGCTACTGGAAAAAAATACATTGCAATACATTGAATGTAAGTGTGTAGGTGGTCTCATTCCTTTTTATGACCTCATAGGTCAGTGTCCATTTGCTTGAGATTCATCTGTTTGACCTATGAGAAGTGACACTTTTTGAGACAACGTTCATTTTGAAAAGTGCACTTACTGTGCACTCTTCAGTTATGGTTATGCACAGCATGACAAATGATCACTGAAAGGCAATCCTAAAAACAATTAATGTACAGCGACAAGAACATCACATCACAAAGGCTATATTGGGAAGCAGAGTGAACACATAAGGACAAAAACATATAATTGCTCACACATACACACCCTAGTTGTACCTGTGCGGATTAAGTGGACACGTGGGAGTGTTCAGACAACACCTGTTCAACTCCTCAAATCATAGCTGTGCTCTCTTAATACCCAGGTGGCCACAAAGAGACACAGACATCCATGTGGGGAGTGTCCTAAAAATAACAACATGTCCCTCTCACTAGATATTCAAGTTGGATTTCAAAGTCATTCATAGAGAGCATGATACTGGGTGTTAACTACACTAATTGCTTTCAAAAATGCAATTAAGCTGAGAGGAGTGTGTATTTATGTATCTATGTGCATTTGTTTCCTAGTAAATAACTCGCCAAACCAGTTACGTAATGAGAGCTGATGAGGCAAAGTTCGACTAATTACCTGAGTCAGCAAACACATCTGAAAAGGACCCAAGGAACACATTAATCGTGTATGGCTTTCAACTCAAAGAACGTCCCTCTCTCAATTAATTTATTATGCATCCCATTTTCTACAATAGATAATTAATTTTTAGATTAACTTTTTTTGATATGTTCATGAATTTATAGCTGGCTGCCATTATTGAAAATGTAAAGCCTTATACATTATTTATGAACCATTTAACTGATACTGTTTGTGTGATGGAGAATGATTATATTAGAACATATGAAAGAATATTTGCAGATTTCCTATATAACTATGCTAGTTTCTTAGTGGACCTCTTTAAATGAATCTACAAGTATTCGTATAAAAGACGAAGATAAAAGGGAACAGAGTTTATTGACAGAAGGATACAACACCTAACTGAACTAAAGCATTAACGTGAACTGACAAATGAGTAACACAGTGTCATCCCAAGACGTCATATAACTGACGTCTTGGGACGTCTTTTGACCATACGTCAACATCCGCCGTTTTAGGGTACC
>JAOTRC010000016.1:10718026-10736860 GCA_027497675.1 Cyprinella lutrensis | reverse complement strand
ACATACAGTATATACACAATATAAAGGTCTGTCGCACAAGAGATGAGCTCACTGATGTAATCAGTCTGCCATTTTTCCCCAGCTATTATTCCTGGTCAGATGCTTTCATAAATATGTTTGTTTTTAAATATTTAGTAGTGCATCCCTTTTAACTTTGCACTAATTTCTTCTGCAACTAGGATAGGATAAGCAACCACCTAGCAATAACACCACCATGACAACCAACGTATTGTTGCTGCGACTTTTGCATGGTCAAGCATCGCTCGATACTATTAGATAAATAAAAAATAAGTATCATTGTTCCAGTCTTTATATTTTCCCTTCTTATATCTCCCCTCTCTCTATGTTCACCCTTCCCTCACTGTTTCTTCATCCCTATCTCAGATCTTTCTCATTCCATCCCCTTCTATCATAAAAGAGAGAGCTTAGAATCATGCAGAGAAGACTAAGTGAATGCCTCTTTTCCAACAGAAGCAAATCTGATTAGTTTCATTTGAAAGAGCTTTAAAGAGCCTCTGTGGGGCATCGATAGCTTCAGGCACTACGCTGGACACCACTGGGGTCTTGGCAGGCACTAGAGAGTTTGAGAAGAACCCAACAGAAATGAGATGGGGGTTTGCGGTGGGAAGGCCTTACCGGATTTTGTTGCCCTTGTCTTGGTTGCAGATGGGCAGAAGATCAAGCAGAACTTTGTAGAAGTAGCGCAGAGTGAAGTCGATGCCCATAACCGCTACCGTGTAACCAGAGGCCATTTGGGAACTGGAAAAGGAGGCAGATAAGTGTGTTGAACAATACGAAGGATGAAGAGATCTACAATATCACGGGTCACCGCAATGGAGCTTTATATCAGATCACACACTCCATAGTCACATTTCCTCCTCTTAAGAGAGAACTGATTGGGAAAGGTGGAGGGAAACCTACTTTATCTACACCAGACATTCTGGAACACTGCCAGTTTCAAACAGCTTCATCATATCTCTAAACACACATGACTATACACACACACTGTACCAAGCACAAAGCTGACAGTGATAAGGCAGTTGTTTTTCAATAGCAACAGGTACTATTACGCACTATATATGCTATGCAATCTTCAACTAGGCAGTAAAAAAAATTAGATATTTAAGAAAAAGTGACAACATTTATTGCACAATTAATTTGCTTATAGTTTATTATCATAGTATGACAAAGCATGCTAGTTTAGATGTAAAACATTTTGCATCTTTCATGGCGTGTGAGGTCTGAATGTGTGTAAATGAGATTTGATATGGAATAAAAAAAGACTGTGTGTTCACATAAAGTTATTGTATGTGAACAATAACTTTGTGTATGTAAACTTTTTAGGACTTGTTACATAGCGCACAAGACGTGGACTACTTTTATGATAGTATAGTGCTCTATTTTAGTCATTTTAAGAGCTTGACAGTGTAAAGCATCCGGCATTTCACTGTAGGGAAAAGCATGCATCTTGAGAATGATCAAAGGACGACAACATTTAAATTTTATGGTTGAAAATTTGCATATTTAAATCTATATATTTATATTATCAGGTATAAAATTTGATTACATACTAATGTCTAAATGAGTAAAAATAAATGAATGTCCATTCATTCAACAAACAATTGCTAGTTTAATACATAAAATCATGTGTTTAACCCAGTGGCTCTTCAACACATGTTCCCCCACCCCCATAGAGTTGAGAACCACTAGATCTAAACATGAAATTTAACCCTTTAAGCAACTGACCTTGAGGCATGGATGGTGTGGCTAATGGTGACCACATAACCCGCCCCACCAACATCCAGGTAGGGTCCAGTAAAAGTGATGAGACCAGGATTGGCTACAGCATGTAGGTACCTAAAAGCCAACAAGGTCAACGGTTAAACCACATTTTAAACTTTTATCAAATTTTAGAATCATACAATCTTTGGTCTGAAAAATATACCCTCATTTGAGGTGTGTGTACGGCAGCATTTGAACTCAAAATAACTCATTGACAGTTTGCTAAGCTTTTGTAAACAGACTGAGAACTGTTCACCAGTGTCCCACTAGGAGTTTGAAGACCTCTATCCTGAGGCTCAAATCTTACCATCGCCTCCTGGTGGGATCGAAGGCTTTGTCCATGAGCGAACCGGGGTAAATCCGCAGCACCCCATTGGGCGTTGCTATGTAACGCCTCACAATGTAGCAGTTGAGGCTGCTCATCTCCATAAGACTCATCCATTCATCTGTCACGTGACTGGTGGCCATCACCTCATTCCTCACAGAAGACTGGAAGACCAAAAGAGGGGGGTGTTAAAGAATTCTACTTATCTGAGAATCATATAGGGTGGTGCACTGCAAAATCAGAATTAAAGAGGAGAGGAACACTGCCAACTAAAAGCTACCAATTAGGACTAAGAAACTAACCATGATTGAGTAATTCCATGGTTGGCTATAAAACATGTATTGCTGAGATGGGCAGTAAGTGAGTGTTTGTGTGTACCTTAAGGCCCGGGTTGGCTATGAGACGTGTGTTGTCACTCAGGTAAGCAGTGTAGTGCTCCACCATGCGCTTGGTCTCTGGCTGACTCAAGTGCTCATATGGAGAGGAGAAACTACCAGCGGACAACATCACTGTTGGACTCTCTGAGAAAAAAAAAGTACACTAGTACACTATAGTTCAAAAGTTTGGGGTCAGTAAGATTTTTTTGGGGGAAAGAAATGAACACTTTTATTCAGCAAGAGATAAAAGGCTTTTACATTGCTAAATTTGCAATTACATTGCTAAACAAAGCAATTACATTGCTTTCTTTTACAGAAAATATGCCTTTTAATAAAAAACAACAACCTTGTAATAAAAATAAATAAATACAAATTAACAAACTAAATGTACTTCCTATAGGCTAAGGGTTAGGAATAGGCTTTGGTTTGGGATTAGTCGTATGTAATTATGCATAACTTATATGTATTACTACAGTAACTAGATGTAATGTGTAACAAGGATACAGCAAAATAAAGTGTTACCAAATTCGGTCCCACTTCATATTAAGTGACTTTAAGTACTATGTACTTACATTTAAAAATAAGTACAATGTACTTATTGTGCTCATGTTGTATTGTAAATCGCTTTTGCTGCTATTGAGGTGTGATATGGGTAAGGTTAGGGACAGGTGTGGTGGTATGGGTAGGTTTAAGGGTGGGTTTAAGTGTAAGGGATGGGTCAGCTGTGTACTTACAGATGTAATAACATAAATTAATTACGGCTGTAACTACATGTTGGTATTTTTTAAATATAAGTACAATGTAAAAACATGTACGTACACAATAAGTCCATTTTATCAAATTATTAATTTCAATGTAAGTACATGGTACTTAAAGCCACTTAATATAAAGTGGGACCATTTTTTTTAATTCAAATTAGAGCATTATGGTGATAAAGCATTTTTTTCCTAACTGACCACAACAAGCAACGTTACATTTCGTTTCGTTGTAGTTTTTCAGAAGTGCTGCACACTGAAATCTCATTGGTTTAGTCCATGCAAAAAAGAAAATTCTATCATCATTTACGCACTCTAATGTTGTTCCAATCCTGTATGACTTTATTTTTTTTCTTCATGTACTATATTAAACATGAATGAGGGAAGATTGGGTGGATTTCATGACTCACATTTCAAAAGGAAAAGCATACAGGTCTGGCTACATTACACATAGAAAATGTAAGCTATTTGTTCTTATTTTTAACGCTCTTCAGTTCCAGAGCATTGAGAATATGAGAGTCACACAAACAGAGCTGTTCTGATTGGCTGGTTCATGATCGATTATATCACACTCCATTTTTTTTTTTTTTTTGGACAAATTGCTTTTCATCTTGTCGTATTATTATTATAACCAAAAATAATAATAATTTGCATGTTTGATGATAAAGCTATTTTAACACAAAATGATCTTCCACACTCCACTCAAGCAGCTGAACACATTTTTTTTCCACAAGCACTTGATCAATGACCATTAGCACACAGTACTATGGGCTCTATGCATCTATGTAATGATGCTCGATAACTTCCGCCGATCATAGAGTCCAATGCAATACCGAGAATTTATATTGAATTTTATAATCCATGGTTATACTAATGAAACTTTAGTCACAAAAACAGATAAAACAGACACCCCTCGTTGTGTTTATGCTTCTTTTTAAAATTATATTAAATAAACATAACTATATATAAAATTACATCTAAACGTATCTACGTTTCATTTCAAAGTCGGGAGGTCAGTAAATATTGTAGACTCTGCCATAATCCCATTTTCTCCGGTTTTCCTCCGCTTTAATCTCCACAACCGGAAATGAACGAGCATCCTTGCGTCAAATGCGGAACTTATTCGTGCATATAGCCCATTGTCCCTACTAAACCTTTATTTTTAAAAACTGTAAATTGTTTCACTGTTTCGTTGTCACATCTCTGTACTTTTCTAGCCAATTTTGAGACTTTGCATTGCAGTTCTTTCATATTACTGTCGCCTTAGGATGAATCACTCGAACTGAAGCATTTCTCGTTGGGGGAGACAGTATGTGCTAAATGAATACATTTCCTTGGTGTCGTTAATATTTGTCATTATGAAGCACTAGCTGTTGAAAATGGCCAAATGACTCTCATTGTTGTGCTGTGTAATGTGTTTGTGTTGAGCAGAGCAGGGGTCATCAGCATACTGACATTGCGCTCTACCCCTCAGGGGCCGTTCCATGTGTTCATCCACATGTCCAGCTGTGTTCTGGAGAAATGGAGAGAGAGAGAAAGAGGCAGAGGGAGGGAGGGATGCACAAAGCAAGCATTGAAGAAATAAGGAGGGCAGCAAGGCCTGTGGCAAAGGAAAAGAGAACGGCTAAAAGAGGAGGAAAAGAGGTAGAAGACTGGTAGAATAATTGATGATAAATGAGACGACGCGCTATAAGTGCTGGGTTTGGACAATAGCCAAGAGAGAGAAGAATATTTTGTGTTACTGTAGATGAGTGTAATGCAGTGGAGGAAACCTCTTCCCACTTTATATCCCAGACAAATAAATGAAATGGATAATCATCAGACATCGATTAAAGCAACACACTCACATAGTAATTACTATTTTTTAGGTTTTGGTGAATTGGTGGCTAAGTTGTTTGAATTTTCTTATTCGTACATTTTCATACACTCTTCTTATGACTTATGAGCAAATACACTATATATTTTTTTTTTTTGTTGGTTTAAACTGAAAGTAACCTGGTTGCCTTAATTTTAAGTTGATTGAACTGGAAAAAGTGAGTTAATACAATCAGAAACTCAAAATAAGAAGTTATCTGAACTAAATAAACGATTTAAGTTGATTTGACAAGAGAAAAAAATGTTGTGATAACAAATCTTGCAAATATTTTTTTAAGTGTAATGAATTGTCTTTATGAAACTGACTTTATGAAACTGACAGTTCCACTTTATTTTAAGATGTCATTGTTACAGTGCAATTATATATTTAAGTACTAAGTAATATTGACTACATACTAGCTGTAGGGTTACGATAGGATTAGGATTTGGTTGAGGGTGAGTTGCATGTAATTATGCATATTTTGCTGCAATGCATTCTTACCCCAAGGCATCACCTTTGACCATGCTTCAATATTTGACGCTTAGGCGTTCTTTAGCGTCAGTTACATGACGCGATTCCACGGCGTCATCTAACTGACTCTAAAGGAAAGCGTCAGTTAGATGATGCGGTTAGGTTTAGGTGTGGGGTGGGGGTAGGGTTATACGCGATCCTAGGGCGTAATCTAACTCACGCAGCACGCTAAAGGGCGCCTAAAGTGTCAGATATTGAAGCATGGTCAAAATGCTTCCCAAGGCGTCAGTTAGGTGACGCCTTTAAAAAAATATATATATATATTTTCAAGATTTGTTATCACAACATTTTTCTTTTGTCAAATCATCACGCGTTCTCATCCTTTAACGTCATTTAGAACGTGATATGCAAAAACAGCGCTATACTACGCACATGGCACCCGTTATCATTAATATAACACGCGTGTGATGGTTATGTTTAGGTGTGGGGTAGGGTAGGGTAGTCTCATATTACGCTAAAGGATTTATGACGACTTGGGTTCGCATGTTATATAAACGATAAAGAGTGCCATGTGCGTAGTATAGCGCCATTTTTGCATATCGCGTTCTATATGACGTTAAATGATGAGAACGGGCTGTACTATTAGCCTAACTTTCAAATAGATGGAAAAAAACATGAAAGCAGGGCTCGAATTTCGGTGCGGGATTGCGGGTATTGCGCATGATTCTAATCATTCCCGCAGGTCTCATTTATAATGCGGGATATCCCCGCAATCGTAATCTACACAGATTAAAAAATCAAATAATTTTTTTTACAACTATCTGCCAGACGCATCTCATATTACAAACTATCTGCCAAATGGGAATTTAGAGCTTATTAAACATCACGGTTTCAATTATTTTGGTCCTGGGACACCTGGGAATGAGTTTTAAGACAGAATAGTAACCGTCCAAGACTGCGATTTAAGTACAGTGTGATTATAACAAGATACTAAAGCTTGAGATGTCCAACCTTTAATTTGAACTCCAGAAGGTGTACAATCAAACTCGCCTCTAGCATGAACTCCTGTTTTAGCATGTCACGTCACATTTCAGGTTACAACAAAGAAGCAATTCTGAAGGTGCATGCTAGAGGGCACAACATATCCTCACAGGGAGACATACAGAGGGTGTTTTGAAGAATTTATGGATGATAACTAAATCTTTTGGGGAAATTGCAGCTTACAAAAACAAACCCGAAACTTTTAGGTCTAGGCTATATTGGTGTATTTCGATAAAAAGCTTTAAAAACAAAGAAGACTTATTAAAAGACAAGTCCAGACTAAGGACACTTTTTAACATGAAGCTGAGATAAAGTAAATTTTGAGTCTGCTTAAAGCATGAAAGATGATACATTCCTCTTCCACAAGTTGACATGTAAGGTGTGAGGTACTTTTAGAGCTGACGAGTCAAAAAAGGAGACATGGGAGAAAAAAAGGTAACAGTAACAGGTTTGACCAGTCTCTCTCTCTCTCTCAGTTAGGAGACTAGACAGAGGCTAGGCCCTAATGTGTAATATTTATTTTTTGAGAAAAAGCTATTTTAATTTGTGAACACTTGGGCCATTATATAATAGTATATACCACCAAAAGTTCAGTCACTTTAAATAAAAGTAAAATTAACTATTTAAAAAAAAAACTTTATTATTTTAATATTAATTCTTAATCTAAATTAATTTAATAAAATATGATTAAAACACATTTCAAAATATCTATTTCCAGAGAAGGGCAAGCAAAAATCAATATAGATCAATATTTTGTGAAAGTTTTATTATAGTTTATTAAAACATGAAACTATAATATAGGATGAGGGCAATTTATTACCAATTTAATACTAAAAAAGTGGTTAAAGTTTGAATTGTACTATGAGTTACTCTGGCGAGAGCTTTACAGCGTTGGAAAAACACGAAACATGCAAAAAGCTTCCTTTGGGGTCTAAAGCTCTGGAAAGAAGTATGTCAGGTATCAGATGACTCTTCCAGCACTCGTGTGACTGTGCATAGAGGAGGTAATCTCATGCTAAAACCCTGCGATGTAACGAGATTAAATCAACAGTAAAGTGCTCAGAGAATGAAAAGAGTAACACATGGAAGAAGATCATGCCTAAAATGCAGATTTGGAGAACCTTACTGACTGGCTGTAAAAACGTGCTCGCTAGTCAGTCATGGATCATCAAAAAGAGTTACAGCTTATGACACTGTCTTTATGGCCACACGACAAGAGGGTGGTGGAAAACTTTAAGCCACATATGGTGCACTTTATTAGAGAAGAACCTACTGTCAAACATCTTGTTCAATGCATCCCCAGACCAAACTACCAGAGTTATTTATTCACTACCTGAATAAAGGTCCAAAAAATTGTCAACCAAAACACTGTCTAGTCCATGAATAAATAAATACCTCATGATCTTTATTTATTACTTTCACTGATGTAAATGAGGAGCGATGACCCATGCATGAATGGAATGTTACAGAGGTCGTATATGGTATATAGAGTCTGCGCGCGCACTAGTTTATGACAGTATGTGCTCGTGCAGGACGTTCTCTGCGTTCTCTGTGGGAGACCCACAATGAAAAGACGTACGGTTCTCACCGGTCTGACATATGACTCGGTTCTAAATTAAGCAGACCATGCTAACTCTTAGAAATGTTTCAACAGACATCTGTAAACAAACGCGGAGTACTAGTCAGCAAGCAGTTTTTAATCATAGGTAAAAGTGGGCGGTACCACAAGTCTGTCAACCAATAGGTGCACTACAATATAAAGAGAATTTAGAATATTAAAGAAGGAAATAAAAAGGGTGTCATTACTGAAGAAGCCTTACTGCACGTGTTCGGGCTTATCAGCAGAATGAGGCGTTGTCGCTTGCTGAATAATTTTGCTGTTAGGCAGATGTCTTCAAATACTACCATGTAAAGTCTGTCAAACGGCTGTTCACATGGGTGCCATTAAACTTCAACATCTATACACCACCTGCATTTCACTAAGGCGGTGAACGGTTAAATATGTTGAGATATAACAAGTGCTAATTAGTTTAAAACCACAAAACCTGGTTTAAAAACATAATTTAAAACCCCATATTTTCAGAACCACCAACATACTGTACATTGAACAACAACAACACGCACAACTATCTTTCACGCACCGTTTTGTGGCAAACAAGAGGTCTAGAAACACACAAACCTATGTATTCACCAGCTATCGTATAAGGTACACACTCACCGATCACCTCCTGCAGCTCATAGTCATCCTTGTTGATGGACCAGGGTTGGGAGCTCAGGTCCTCCGACATGTCTCAGGATTGCGTACCTTTATTTAGATCCTGATGAATCCAAGCACTGGTGTTGGGTGCTTGCAGAAAACAACGTGTAAATGTTACTGTAATCCGCAAAGCAGTAGCATTCCAGTTCCTCTCCACGATTATTTTCAATAGCCTTTCTATCATTCCCAAACTTTGCCACCAGCGCCAAAAGCCCCGCCCACCACATTCCTACACACTGACGGGCTCGATTGACGGCCATCTTGGGTGTGTAATAATCACCCTCATCAACTTATCTCCCTCAAAATACTTATCATTGTAGTGTACATGTATATTCCGGCAAAATATTAGTTACTAGCTAATATTACCGCAAAAATTTGTGCCACATTATTTTTTCAGTATTAACTACAATCATTTATTTGGTGGAAATTAAAGTTATTATCATTGCAAATATTTAAAAAGCTATTAAAGCAAGAAGAATAATCAAGAAGTATATACCTTAATAGTTTACACAATAATAGAACACTATTTCTTTAGGCCTACACAAAAATAATCTTAACTTAAACGTCATACAGTACTGTAAGAAGCATATCCAAAACCTGGTTCAGCACTTTCGCACAAGGTCAATTATTGAAATTGTTGAAAAATCGTCCCTAGCTCTATTAAACTTTTAACTTCAAATAGTAATAACATTGTGGCCATTTTTTTTACAGTTAATTATGCTGCCATCTCGTGGAATAGACAGGACACGTGCCATTCATCAAAAAGCATTCATTTGAAAAGGTAGAAGAAGAGTTCCAGAAATTATTAATAATTTTAATCGTTTCTTTTAATTATAGCTTGGTTATTTAGTGGTAAGAACATTAACAGAATAACTAACAGGGTGGGAATAAAGAGCTAAATGTAGGCATTGCTGAGTGTGTCCAATACAATCTAGAAATATTTCAAATAAATGATTGGTTAATACTAATTTCTGTAAAATTATTTTAGAATGTTATAAAGTGAGACAAAGCAACTATTCAACAAAACATCACAATCGAACCTTTATTATAATTTAATTATTGTCACTTCCTGGAGGATGATGTCATTAAGCAACTGACTTTAGTTAAAGAGATATTGCAAAAGACTAAAATAAAAGTTAAAATTGAGAACATAAAAAACAACAAAATTCCCAAGAATATTTGAATACATTTTATATTAATTATTAAGTGCACCCGGGTGCAACATGGCAAAAACGACAAAAAATACTATAAATTATATATATTTTATATATATGTATATATATATAAACGAGAGTAATCTCACACCCATGCAACACATTTCAAAAAGCTCCTGGTTCAAAAAGGTGAGCTGCAGAGGTTACTTCTGTTTGTTGGTTTTCCTAATCAGCTTCAGAAGAATGTATTTCTCGCTGCTTCGTAGAAACAGTTTCCACAAACAGGAAGTGGTAAATGGGGCCAACTTGATCTATATACAGGCGTACTTGACTCTGTACACACTTAAGTGACCTACTATATAAAATATGATTAAGCTTTTTGCTATTACTAATGCAAATAATACATACACACACACACACACACACACATATACATACACACACACACACACACACACACACTGTATGCACAATGCTGTCATTATGTCTAACCGGGGAGCACAGGAGATAAAGGGTGTTTTGTTTTCATATAAAAATCAATAAAAAATGACCTGTACAGCGTATAAGTTGTGACACAAGCAACAATACAAACCCAGTTTTATAAATTGTTAAAATAGAGGAAGCAAATCTTTTGAAATTAATTCTCTGCAATATATATATATATATATATTGAATCAACAGTCATAAAGTCTGATCTAACAGATCAAATGCCATTATCTTTTCTGTGCAGATGAAAATGTGTCGTCAGAGGAAGATTGAGGTATTCAAGTCGTAAAAACAAGGTTAACCAACCGTGAGTGCGTACCCAAGATAAAGACCGTCTGGGAAATGCCGAGTAATAATATTCATGGCAAATAGCAGAACAAACATAATATACACAGATATTTCACATGAACTTTGTATAATACAAAACACTGCCAGTACTGTATTTAAAAAGTGTTCATGTTCTTGTGTGCCCATAGCACTAAATACAGTGGATTTTAATCGACTTTGATGGTTCCATGAAGAACCTTTAACACATTTCCATTCCACAAAAGGTTCTTTAGATTATTAAAATGTTCTTCACACTAAGATGTTTCTTTTAAGACCTGTTGACTGAAAGTATCTTTGAGGAACCCACATCTTCTATGGCATCGCTGTGAAAACTCCCTTTCAGAACCTTTATTTTTAAGAGTGTACCATCACTGCAAGAGGCTATAATTAAAGTTAAGTGATAGTAAACCGGGAATAAATTGAAATGACAGCTGGATGATAATGCTCATTCATGTGATTTCACATGCAAAAATACTTAACATGAACAAAAAACAGAAGAAAACCTTCTGCACATTACAAGAAAAATAACTTTGGGGATTTGCTTTGGAAAGCCGAGCTACCTTTTGATAAGGGCAGATGTAAATACCATAAAAAGTACCTTACTTAAAATGTTCATAAGCTGAGCTCACTAGTGAGTCCAAGAAACTCTCCAAGCGAGCAAAAATCACAGAAGGTATTTTCCCTTTATCCTCCATAGAGAATAGTGTGCTTTACCAGTGATGACTGTATAGTAAACTTACAAAATATTGGTTTCTACAGAAGAGTTCAGGGGAGTGAGAGCGCCTTGCCCAGTCGGGTCCAGAACCAAGCCTGTGTGCAGGGTCTGGTGTAATCACAGATGGTCAGAAAACGGAGAATGCTTGGAAAAGGCTTCTTCATTGTTTTGTAGACAACAGGGATTAGGCGTTTAGAGCGAGCTCCTGCAGAAGAGACAAAACGAAAAGCATTTCTATGCTGCTTTTATTATCCTTCAGTTTTCATGACATGAAATGCATAGTTCAGCACAGCTTACAATATTGATCATATATCATATAAAGAGATGGAAAAACATATAGAACAACACCTGCAGAACTCAATGGCTAAAATATAGCTGCAAGCATCGATGATGGGCTCAATCACCACCTGTTGGCTCTAGAAAACCAAAGCTTTTATGTGGGTAAATATATGACTATTTCAAAAGCCTGCTGCAAGTGACACACTTTCTGCTTCCTGCTGCCAGGTGGCGATATGACCGTTACTCACAATAGTCATGTGATCAGCCTCCATGACCAAACATTCAGCTCAAGTTTGATCGAAATCACTTAATGCACACAGACAATAGGAGACACTTCCTGTTTTACTTCAAATCACCACAAATTCATATCCCAGCCATGGCAAAACCAACAATCCATATAAGTGATGTATATAGAAGCCATATAACACATTTTATACTATATAGAAATTAAATCTTAAAATGTAACCTGTTATCGGCTAGCTCTAATCTGCTAAATGCAACTATCAATGTGCAGGTGATTTTTTATTTTTGTTGCTCTGCAAAATGTTCTGGGCAAAATCCAGTCATTTCACAAGGAATCAGAACAATCTGGAGTTTTGTGTAAAGTTGTGAATCCCGGAAATCGACAGGTTGACATGTCCTGGAAAAAGAGGATGGTAACCCCAACTACTCAGCTTTCTCCACAGAACAAGAGCCTGCTAACTTAGCTTCCAAAAAAAAAGGCTGACAATATGTGTACATCCCACCCTCTATGGGCGGGTTGAGAACATGCGGGACAGCCCCTACCACTTACTACTACTACAGATAGTAGCCCCTACTACTATCTTTAGTCTCTAGCAAAAAATTCCTGGAAAAATTATTATTTTCAAATATATATAAATTTCTAATCTCAGGGGGATATGAGGGTGGAAAGCATGGTAATTTGAAAATACTACAGGTTTTCTAATACAAAGCTTAATGCTAAATCCTGAAGTATCGCTTTAAGTGCCTCAAAAAGTACTTTGGCCCTAATAAGCTCACTTACTGAAGAAATTAAACAGTATTTCAACTCAAATAAATATTAAAGATATTATACCTGGGCAAAGGCTGAGTGCAAACTTAGTCTGAAAGTCACAGGCATCACTGTCCAGATAGTCATCGGAAATTACCACCACCATCCTCTTACACCTATGGGACATTTCCTTTTATTACAAACATTGCAATTGATTATAAGCATGAAATCTAGAAATAAATAAAATTAACTAGGCATGCTCCAATATTAAAATTCCAGCCAATACTGATATGCTGATTTTTGAAATTATGTTACGGCTGATCAACAATATGATATTATGCACAATTTAGTTTAAAACAAATGAAAAATAAACAACGAAAGTCACCGCGACAGTAGGATATAAAGAATTTCAGTTTTAGAAATATTACAATTAAAAGTTGTAAAATAATCATTTGTGTGTGTGTGTGTGTGTGTGTTGAGCATTGGATGAAAAATAACCCAAAACTGACCTTTTTTCTATGAGCTCACTGGCGATGGTCCACACACACGTGCCAGGAAGGACATCTCGGTCAAATACACACAGCTTCAGGTTGTATTCAGTCTGTTCCAACTGTTTGATCATCTCATGGACAAACTGGAAGTCATTCTGACAATAGCAGATGAAGGCATCAAAGGTCTCCGGTGTCAGTCCTGTTGACAATGAAGACATTGATCACCAACTAAATCATTGTCTAAACTGATAAACAACTAACTCCACAGTGAATTCAGACTGAAAGAGGAAAAACTCACCTTGTGGATCATCATACACCGTGATTCCTTCTCGCTCCTTTGTGCGGGGCCCGCAGCTGTCCACCACTGGAACCTGGACGGGCTTCCTCAGTTGTCTTTCCAAATACTTCCTGCAGTCATCATCTGTTCAGAAACAGCAACAAGATACAATAACACTTCACTTCTTGTCCAAAATAATCGACACTGTAAAAAAATATTTTCATGATTTGTAATCACAACAGTTTTTCTTTTGTCAAATCAACTTAGATAATTTATGTAGTTCAGATAACATCATATTTTGAGTTTCTGGTGATAAAATTAATCTCCTTCATTGTATTAACTAATTTTTTTCCATTTCAATGAACTTAAAATTTTAATGCAACCAGGTTACTTATTTTTTTAAGTTAAACCAACAATATATTTTTTTTACAGTGAATGACATTGCATGTATAAAATGGTAGTCATGATTAGTCATACTTTTCTCAATCTTGGTCATGTAATAACGTCTGTTACCATACTGAAAGAAGAAAGTCATATACACATAGGATGAATTGAGGGTTAGTAAATTATGGGATACATTTTATTTGGGGGTGAACTAACCCTTTTATTAAGTAGACAATAGTTACCAATAAACCTTTCTGATTCACTTTTTTCTACTGTAAGCTTTAAGCAAAGAATATAAAATAAGAACAACAATACTAATATTAATAATATATTTACTAAATAAAGCACTTTTATTTTATTAATATTAGTAAACTTTTTAATTATCAATAATAATTGTAATATTTTATATTTTAATTATCGACATATTTGTAGCAACAGTAATAATAGCAAATGAAATATACACTGTACGTTATTACAACAAGCTATATCACAAAAGTACATATTATAATAAAATAAAATATGGATGGCATACCTATAATCTCTTTGAGGTCCGATATAACATCTTTCCTTTCCGCTTTTTCTAAAATCGACAGTAAATTTGCTACAGTGGCCTCAGGACGAGTTTCCCACTCCGTTAAAACCTTTTCAAAGGGATAGTCTCTTTTCTCGAAATTTTTGATCTCCAGGTAGGTATAGTCCATCATTTCGGCGACTGTCCTCCAGTCAGCTGCCACCGTGTTTTGAGGATTCAAATACAGTCCCAGTTTCTTTCGGAAATTGCAGTTTAAAGCTGTTACTGGAATCTCCTCATGGTTTATACTTAACTTTGAAGCCATATTTACGGGTAACTTCTCACTGTTCTCCACTGAGATTGTTAATATCCTCTTTAAAAAGCTAAATCTTCAGGTGTCATTTACTGAAGATACCGATTAACTGAAGGAAAATTAAAATGTGCGAATATATGCTACGCAGTACAGAACACTGAACAACAACACATGTTGGTTAATCCAAGAGAAGATTCAGGAAATGTTCGCAAAACTAAACGTCAGAGAAATGACGCAATAAGCGTACAGCCAAAGGACTCATGACCGTGCAAAGTTTAAGGAAACAATGGAGGATCGACTGTTTCAGGATCGGCTGGTAGAGTCTATTGCGTCGATAAGAATTCAGCAAAAAACTGATCTCAGGTCTGCTTGCAAGAGCACAGCGCTAAACGCCAAATATGGACAATTTCCGAAACATTTACGCTAAAAATTTGTGGAGAAAAAAAAAAGGCTTCAAATGGTCTACTTTCCAAGAGCGTTTTGGTTCAATGTATTGAATATTAGGTAAATACTTTATGTTTGGAATTTTCTGTGTTCAATTTATTGTTAAATATATTATTAATAAATGTAGACAACATTAAGAGTAAATTGAACAGAGAATTATCCAAACATAGATAATTTAAGTAAATGAATGTGGTCAAGTGTTAGGAGAGTAAAAAAGTCTCACTAAAAACACTTTAGTTTAGCTGTGAACGTCTTGAAAAAAGAAATGTTGGCATAATTATTTTACAAAAAAAAAAGGAAAAAGAAGCAAATAAATGTAGTTTCCAGTGGTTCACAAACAACAAGCAGAAAGCAATTTTGTTATCATGATTCATGTCACGTGACAATAAACCAAACCATACCACATAAATTGCCACTAAAGAATGTTACATATTTTGTGTAAGTGCACATTTTGTTCACGACAAATGAAGTAGCCCCATGAAAAGTCCTTGATATTCATTCCTCAAAGAAAAGTTATGATAAAAGATGCAGGAAAAGTAGTGCAGTACGTTTTATTTAGTACTAAGACTATTAATGATAGCACACAGCTGTCTTACAGCCTTTTCCCTAGCTTTTCAAAACCAAACTGAAACAGTTGGCCCTTCTCACTTCCTATTTCCGAAGAAAATATTACGAATGTGCACATTCTTCAACCTTTTTCAGTTTGTCTATAATTTACAATAAATCACTGGCAAAATGCAAAACTCCCCCAAAATTATAACTATTGTACCAGTGTGTATAACTTTTCAACACACTGGACTAAACCAGGACATTTGCAGATTTTATGAAAACAACCAAAAATACAATATTGTATCCAATACAATATAGAAAAACACATGAAAATTAGAGCAACAGTTTGTCAAAATGTCCTCAGAATGTGAGCAGCAGTTTCTGTATCTGCATGTGAAAACAGATTCGGAAAGAGCAACACAAAACCACACCATTTTTTTCCATTTCCCCTTCCTCATTTCAGTCTGTAACCCGAACAGATGCCTCACTATTCTGTGATGCAGCTCAAAAAAAAAGCACCAAATCCACTACATCTCATCCTCAGAAACCCTTTTTCTTGGAGAAGTAGAAGTCAATGCCTCTGTCTTTGTGTTGTCTTGGTGTGTGAGACGAGCCCCTCTTCCCTTTTGCTGATGATGGACCAGACTGAAAAAGAAACCACAAATATTTTGTGTTGCTTTTTCCCCTCTAATATTCTCTAGTAATCAGTTGTTAATAATCTTACTGATTTGTTGTTGATATGGCGGCTCCACTCGGGCGCGATGACGATGGGAGAGGGGTATGTATCGTTGAGCAAAACCTTGGCGTGTGAGAGTGCCGAGTTGCTGAGGGTCCATGGCGTGTGCACGTCCCCACCTTTAATACCTTCAAGCTCTGGAACCCACTGTCGGACATAATCCCCCTTCGCAGATACAACATTTAGTGTCAATTTTGCACAGAAAAATACCTTATTATGCTGCATTAATATCTTGGACACATCAGACGCATGTGTAACTGCCTCTTCCTGTAAATTTTACACTTATGTTTATAGCAGAACCTGCTTAAGTGACAATAAAAAGCATTTAAAAGTGGAATATACCAGGACAAGCATATATATATATATATACAGTATATACAGTATACAGTATATACAGTATATAATATGTTTAAAAGATTAAAATGATCATTAATAAGGTCATTTTAATCTTTTAAACATCCATTTTATTTGCTGATATTACATTAAATTTTATTTTATTTTAAATTTTATTTTATTTAGCCTGTTTTATATTGGCTAACACTTTATTTTACAATATCCTTGTTACACGTCACACGTAGTTACTCTAGTAATAACTATAAATTATGTATAATAACACTGCAACGAGGACAACTTAAAATAATGTTTAACTTAACCTTATTTTGTTTTTTTTTTAAATAATGTATTTAATGTAATTTAATTCAATTGAAATAATTCCGAAAGGCTGTTAATTGTTACTAATCTGTTAATTTATTAATTACAATTTATGTAGAATACAACAATGGTTTGATATTTTCACATTTCCCTTTCCGTTTTTGGTATTAATTGAATTGTTTTAGAATTTTACTGTTTAAATTATGTTCAATTGTGACAACTTGCCTCTATATTATGCAGGACTTTGTCAAAAAAGTGCAATATGTATACAGTGAACTGTATTTTCTCGTTGGTAAAAAAGACTACTTTTAAAAATAATAATTAACCTTTAAAAATAAAAATAAAAAAGTGTGACAACTAGACAACTACTCTCTCTTACATTTTTAGATGAAATAACAAAATATATGAATCAGAATGCAGGTGTTTTTTTGGTTTTATGTGCTAATACCGTAAGAGACCTGTAAAAACCACCGCTTACGTTATTGTCATAGTCCAGTCCTTGTTTGATCATATTAAACTTCCTGTTTTCTCGAGGGTCATTTCCTATTCCGGCACTATAGAGCCAGTTTCCATAGTTGCTGCAGACGTCATGGTCTACCTGATGACAATGAAAGATAATAGCGCATTAAACGGCAGCAAAGAGTAGGAAGCATCAACCCACTCCATCGAATATACTGTAGCAAATGTCTCTCACCAGCAGGTATTCAAACCACTCAGCGCCCAGTCTCCAGTCTAAGCTCAAATCCTTGGTCAGGAAGCTGGCCACATTTTGACGTCCTCTGTTGGACATGAATCCTGTCAGCGCAAGCTCCCTCATGTTCGCATCTACAAACGGCACCCCAGTTCTCCCCTCTGGAAAACATGGGAAAAATATCTTGCTATTAACTCACACAGGTTTGGAGCAACTTGTGGGTGAGTAAATGATGACAGAATCTGAATACTAGCAGAATCTCTGAGGGACACATTACCTTTCCATGCAGAGAACAACGTCATATCTGTTTTCCAGGAAACATGCTTGTCTTGCAGACCTTCAGATTATTAGGGGTGAAAAATGATCATATTAATCATTAAACATCCATTTCATTTGAATATTATATTAGAATGTAATTGAGCACTACAACGTTTTTATTCATTTTTATTTTTTTTTTACTTATGATTGTTATGTTTGTTTGTTTTTTGCTTACTTGATTAGCTTTGTGTCAGTTAAAGGTCAAAATAAATAAAAAAAGACAAAATTTGACAATTTTGACAATTGAGAATCATTTTGGTTGGTAATTTCTTTGGAAGAAATTATCAGCATAGTTTTTCTTCAGCAAGAATGCATTAAATTGTGCAAAAGTAACAGTAAACCATTCATAATGTAAAAATATAATATAATATATATAATGTAAAGTTGCATACTTGAAGGGGAGTGCAAAAAACTGACATGACACCTTCATAATCATGACATATGTTATGAACATGAAGGAAGTTTTATACATGTTTGTGACAACTGTCTTTAAGTGTCATTCTCTCAGTTATGACATTTTAATGCAAAAATGACATTGTTTGAGATGTCTTTGTTATGACACCTTGACATAAACCAATTTCATTTATGATTCATAATTTCATTTATGAAATTTTAATCGATACACTCGCTAAGCGACTTTCAAAAGGTTATTTT
>JAOTRC010000016.1:10670121-10682332 GCA_027497675.1 Cyprinella lutrensis | reverse complement strand
TCTCTGTCATGCTGTACATATCTTGATGTGTCTGTTGTTCCCCCTTCCCTGTCATTTATTTTTATTATTATCTTTTTTTTTGTAGATGTTGTTTTATCTTTGTTTCTAAAGACAATAAAGAGTTGATCACAAAAAAAAAATGCAAAATACATTTACTGTATTAAACCAACAACAAAAATGAAGAACAAACTATTAATAGAAATATTGAAAAATAATTTCAGCTTTTAAAACAACCTAACTGTATGTTCTTGCACGTTATACCATTTAACAAACATTACATGAAAAATATTCTCGCATCCAGTCTTGGCCAACTAACTACAAATGCATGTCTGAGTCTGAATCCACTTTTCATTCAAGAAGAACAAGATGTGAATTTGCATAAATATTACAAATACTCTGTCCCAGTGTTCTCCTGAGATACTCTTATGTATTGTATCTGACATAACTTTCTTCCTGTCTGTCTGTCATCAATCCAGTGAAGTGTCTAGTTTATCACCTGAACTGCAGTTGCAGGACTGGATATGAAAGCATGTGTGGCATGTAAAGAATCTAACAGGATGAGGGTTCTCCTTTTGAGTGGGTGTTCAGGATGAAACCTTTTATATGCAATTATAAAATATTTTTCACAACGCATTTATGATCTTAGACCCACAGCAGAGAGAATGAAGAAAAACATGTAGACTTATCCACCTTATTTTTCAATGCAGAGGTAAGCTGATTTATGCGTATGCACGAGACGAGACTTCCAATTTATTTGCCGATATAGGGACCCAAAGTGCAGTCTTTGCACTACAAACCAGTGTGTTTATAATTAAGACAATAAATTATAATAATATGGCAAGAAATACCAGTTTTCAATATCAAGTAGCATCCCAGCAAACACAGAACATTCCCCTAACATTCCCAAATGGTTCCATGAGGTTATTTTTTTGGGAACCAAACAAGAACGTTAATAGGAACGTTCCATGTACGTCATTTTTAGGTTCCATTTTTAATTCGTAAAGAGAATGTTCCGGGAACGTTCGAGGGAAAGTTCTAGGAACGTTCTGGGAACCAAAAACTAACGTTCCCAGAACCTAAATTTGTTTGCTGGGATAACAACCTGTTTTGTACAGCGAAAATAACTGGACGAGGATGACACCAGAAGCCAGACACATTGAATTTGCAAAAAATAAGGTGGATTCTGAGCAAGACTAGCCTAAATCAAAATGTTGAATGTAATACAATATAGCTTTGCTCATAAGTTATGCCAGATAATGTAAACTTTTTTTAATCAAATGATCAGGATAAATTGTACTTATTTTGTCATTTTGGGTATCTTTAAATAAAATAAGAAAAACACACATAAATTATACTGTTGGGAAACCAACGAAAGTGCAGAACCTGGAAGAACATAGGGCAACTGATTCATAAACAACTGTTACAAAACATAAACAGTCATTTAATGTTGAATATGTTAAATAAGTGTCACAATTCTTGGTGAGCGGTTGAATAAAAAAACCTGTCATTTGCTGAATAAAAATATTTACATATTATTCAAAATGCTTTCCATCAGGACTGATAAAGATCAGGTACCTTGTCACTTGTACAGTATTTATTTTAGGAACATTCCCAAAATTAAAGGATGCAACTAAGAATGGTAAAATTATGCAAGAGCATCCCAAAAAAACAGACCTGAAGAGAGATGAGAGTGAGGAAAGGAACGAGAGCCAACCATTGTAATCCCCTAGATTAATTAAACGGAACTTTTTCATATTATAACAGAGAAAATAAAATAAAAAAGTTAATAGCTTAATAAATCATTACAATACTTTACTAACAGAGACAAATACAGCATGATTGAAAATTTACAACCAAGTTCATAAAAGTGATTGATAATGATTTATAACTGCTCAAACTTGTTTGTGATCATAAAAAAATCCCTACCCCCTGTTCTCCCCTACTGTTCTGAAATCAGCACTGCACTGAATATCACTGTTTGGTTGAAGCATAACTACTCCCCTGAGACGCACAGCACCTTTCATTGCTGAAGATAATGAACAATCTGAATACTGTTTACACCGATACCGTTGACACTGTGACGTCATATCCATCCTGAACGCAGCAAGAGAGGCTGAAATAAGAATTAATCTCGAGCTTCTCGTGCATCTTCATTATGGATGTGCTTTAATCTGTCAGCTCCTCGTGAGTTGTTTTTTTTTGGGGGGGGATCGTTGTTATTGTGTAACTATAATCACGTTTGGTTAGTTGGGAAAGTTGCTTCTGGCATTTTTGTGTGTATGAGAGAAAAGATGAGCGGTTAAAATTGTATGAGAAAGAACAACCAAGAGTGAGTTAGAAACCAAAAGAGTGTATGTGCGTGTAGAGAGTGCATGCCAGCCATTTATCTTGAGGATTGACTGGTGTCCGGTGTCAAGCGACAGCATTGTAGAGAGAATTTAGGCAATGAATGAGAACTACAAGGATACTGGTAGTTCTAGGCTGTATAGTACCCAGGGACCGGATGTTAAATGTTAACAGTAGTGCCTCTCTCAGCTGTATCCTGTTTAAGACTCTATCTTACAATGCAGCTCTCGTTGGGTCAGGTTGAAGTCAAATCAGGTCAGGTTGAAGGTTGCATGTACCTTAAGTCTAGAGAACAATGTAGTAGAAGTGCTATTGAAAAGATTTACGTTGGTTTTTTTAAGAATCTCTGCTTTGCAGTTCATGATTATAAAATAAATTAAACAAAACTAACAACAAATAATATGAATAAAATAATGTCACATTTATATTATATTAAAATTATCTTTACTTCATTATTTTAAAATAAAAAATATATTTTATATATACTGTACAGGAAATATAGAATATTTTAATATATTATAATATTAAAATATATTATTCAATTAATATAATATTTACTTATTCAGCTTTGCAGCTTATTAACAATCATATTTAACAAAATAAATTATTCAAACAACCATCGGACTAGTTGCTTTTGAAAACAGCTTTTGCACATTCCTTTCTTCTTCCGAGTGATGCATTGTGGGAAATTACCTGTCTGTAGGATGGGGTTCTGCTCTTGGGCTTGTTGCTGCTGCTGTTACTCTTGATTTGGTAACAGAACCGTAAAGCTGCCAGGTCCTTCATTATGGAGGTGAGTGCCTCTTCATCATCTGGAACAAACAAAGACAAGTTAAAGCTAGGCTGTGAGTGGATCTTCAATAATGCGTCACTGAAGCAACTGGATGACTGTCCAGATGAGAATAAAACTTGAACCAAAACGTTCACTTTTTCCATTTATTTTTGTTTAGCAGCATCACCAAACCAGACCTAGACATTGTATAATATACATATTTATAAATGTAAGTGGTATTTAAAACTCCCTGCCACAAATCTGGAGGGTGTTGTGGGTGGTTGCCGGTGCGTTATTGTGGGTCTCCAACACTGTCTAAAACAGAACCAAGTGGCGTGATGTGACAAGACAAAAGCAAACAGAACCCATTATAATCAGTGATGCTGTCTACACTGAAGCCCCGTTCTATTTCTGACACACTTCAAGTGCTCACGCTACTTCTGTACTTCGGACACAGAGAATGGATTTGCAATGGTCACTCTGTCGCGTCCTGTAGACAGCCTCAAGCTGTTGCGGCGTGTGCGTGAGTTACACATTAAGGTTTAATTTTTAGGGTTTCGGTTTGTTCAAATCAATTAATATTTACAAAACAGCACTAAATATGATTTAAATAAACTGTTGTTTGATCAGATTCACATTCAATCCAATCTATTTTTACATCATATTCCACCAACTTCTTAAGCACCATGTGAAAATGAGGTATCTTTCACACAATCTTCTCAAGCTTCTCGAGTTTTAAAGGGATAGATCAAAAATAGAGAGAGATCTCCCAAAAATGAAAATTCTGTCAGTTATTACTCACCCTCATGTTGTTCCAACCCCAAAAGATCTTTGTTCATCTTCGAAACACGAATTAAGATATTTTTTATGAAATATGAGTGCTGGATCACTCCTGTATACTAGTCCATAGGCTTCTTCTTCTTTTTTTTTTTTTACACACCAAAAAGTCCATAGGCTTCTTGAGGGATTGAAACTTGCCGGCCTCGAAAAGTTATTAAAGACATTGTTAAGATAGTCCAATTGACAGTGGCTCAATCTTAAGTTTCTCAAACGACGAGAATCCTTTTAGCGTGCAAAAAAACAACCAAAATGACAACTAGATTTCAACTACTCATTTCCTTCTCTTTGGGCCTCGAGTCAGGTTACTAGTTTAACCGCGTATTATCTGTTGTTATACGTTGTTATAAAGTTGTTATTTATGATTTTTTTGCACACAAAAAGTATTCTTGTCGTTTGATAAACTTAAGATTGAGCCAATGTAGTCACTTGGACTATTTTAACAATGTCTTTAAGAACTTTGATGCCGGCAAGTTTCAATCCCTCAAGAAGCCTATGGACTAGTATGTAGGAGTTATCCAGCTCTGAGATTTCATCAAAAATATCTAAATTTGTGTTCCAAACATGAACGAAGGTCTTACGGGGTTGGAACAACTTGAGGGTGGTTGAAGTTTTTTTCCTAAAAGGACGTTTTGGGCTTTATAAGTATTTTTGTCATTTTTTGACATATTTCTCCTTGTACGCTGAAACTACCATTTAAGCAATGTGCTGTTTACATGACCGTCTAGCCGTAACATTCTATTATAATTTAACACAGTACATGTTTAGCATCGCAATGCAGTGTTAACAGAACGAAGCTGGTGCTAACCACATTCTGAAGGGAGGGTTTCATAACCCTAGATAAGAAAACCCCAGTGCTAACCTCACTTCTAAATTAGAAGTGTGAAACCTTCCTTAACCCAGGGTTAAAATCGGGTTTTAGAACAATGATAACCTGGGGTTAAGTGCAGTATGAAAAGCCCTAATTGTAATTCCTTTTGAGCTTTTATCAGGGTTTTTTTTTCCATAGCTGCAGACACACCCCTGACATATTTCCATAACAACACTGATGTGCTCCTTTTTTTGTAGTGTGGCCCATTGATTTAAACCAACCGGCCACAAAGAGAGAGAGAGAGAGAGAGAGAGAGAGAGAGAGAGCGAGAGCGAGCGAGAGAATACAGGGACGGGCACGTGGCCAGACGCAAGAGATCACATTATATTAGCATTAAAGGTTTGGTCCATTGATGGGCTTGTTCTGCACCGATGCATTAAACCCTGGGCATGACAAGCACGGCTTTGGAGAGAGAGAGAGAATTTTAATAATGCAACATAAACTAAACAAGATAAGCATTACTGCAAGTCTGAGCTTCAAAGAGCCATTCAACTAAGAGAAAAGCTAAGAGCTGAATCAACCAAGAAATTCAGAACACAATGTGGTTTTGTTTTAACATGCCCTTTACAATGCGAAAACTAATAGGCTTTCTTTCCCCCCACAATTAATTGGAAACTTTTATTACAATACGTCAGATAAAACGCTTCAATTCCTTTATCAATGAACACAGGAAGGCTTTTGCAGAGAACATATCGGAGTGTCTCACGTGTGTCTTGAATTCATAACTGGACCACATGAAGAATGACTGCGGCAACCTCTGTGCAAGAAAAACACAAGAATACGAACACTAGCTGCAGCCTGTGAAACATTAAAATAGACCACAAACTCAGCCATCATTAAAAGTGAAATGGGAGCAATCATGCAAATGAGCGTGTCACGCATTAACATATCAAGAGGCCCTAATGGGGCCAATTAAGCGAGTCTTGTAATTACAGTCTGAGTGGAAGGTCATTCACCTCTGCTATCATGGGGAGGAGATAGTGAAACAGAGACGAGAGCTCTTGTTAATCTCAGGTGCCTATGTGCCAATTTATTTGCTCTATTTATCCACAGATCTTAAATGAAGTCATTTCTGAGTCGGTTTAAACTTGGTAAGTCTGATTGGATTCATCCTACAATATAATGAGGAGTAAGTGCCTCATTTCTTTGGTTTTACCTGTACCTGTTTTACTCGACAGACTTGATGGATGTGCCACATTCAAGATTTGGAAGTAAAGTCCCACTGCTATGATTGGGTAACAGTTTTGGCATATTAGAATAAGTAATTACTTGGAGTTACCACAGTTATAATATAATTGACAAAGGATGACTTATGGTGAAACAGAATTTATGAATGAATGTACCCTTGTTTGTGTTAGGTTATTAAGTTCATCCTTTCCGATAAACTAAAAAAACGCATTCATTGTTAGTTGCACTGTCATGGTTTCAATAATTTAAATAGTAATGTGCACATTGTTGGGATAGACAAGGTACAAAATTGTACTCCGCCAATTGTGCCATTTAATCGTACTGCGCCAATGAGAAGCTATTTTACAGTACCCCTAAAGGTACAAATTTGCCCATTTTGTCTGATAGTGATAGAGTTTATTTTTAATTCATGTCAACTTTAAGTCTTTAGTTTATTCAAAAAAAATGAAGATTAAACAAAATGTTCAGCAGAATCTCCAGGCTGCTTTTGATAATGGAGCCATCATGCAGTAAAAATGTCTTAGAAAATGAAAGAGATACTCCACTTTTTCTGGAAATAGGCTCATTTTACAACTCCCCGAGAGTTAAACAGTTGAGTTTTACCATTTTCGAATCCATTCAGCCGATTTTCTGATATTTAGAAGAACATCAATAACCAGACAGTTTCTGGTCTCATTGACTTCCATAGTAGGACAAAATATATACTATGAAAGTCAATGGGACCAGAAACTGATATTCTTCTAAATATCAGAAAATTGGCTGAATTGATTCAAAAATGGTAAAAACCCAACTATGGGGGAGTTGTAAAATGAGCCTATTTCCAAAAAAAAAAAAAAAAAGTGGAGTATCCCTTTAAAGCACTTCAGAAATATCATAAAAGTAGTCCACATGACTTGTGCACTCTAGTCTTGAACTAATAATTGAGTGAGAAACAGACATAATAAAAACTACTTGAATGCTTTAAAATACTTTAATGGTCCCTTTTTTGTAATATTGAAGAAATGTTACTGAAGAACAGAATTCTAAACATTCTGTAATTTCTTTTTCTGCAATTATATGGCGATTTTATATTTCTGGCCAAACTCTTCCATTAAACAAGCTAACAACATTAATACTAGCTGGTGCTAAACCCAGAAGGGTGGGTCATATGCAGCAAGCGGCAGTGGTGTATTTGAAGGGGTTTTATTCCATCCCAGGGGACGCAGAAGGGCATTGTGGGGCAGTGGAGTGCTGGGCGAGACAGTGGCGACACTGCTGAGGCAGATGGAGTCTGGGGTGATCTTTGATTCTGACACCAGCGTAAGTCTCACTCCGCAGCTGTTCTTCCACAGTGGCATCCACCATTAAACAGGGTTCACAAAGGGTTCACAAGACTCACACTTTCTTTCTCCATCTGACCTCATTTCTATTTTAATATTGTCAGATTTGCCATAGTGTAGGGTGTCATCTTCTGCAAAACAACCTCAGAAAGAAGCTATTGATCTTGAAACACTGAGGGGGGGTTCACTAAATGCTTGTGCCACTTATGCATGCAATATTTCAGAGCAAAACGCAACACTTATAAACTAAACACCCACAATCCATTCATCCATATCTGGTACGTCAACAACGACACTACGGACTCGTGAACGCGGATTGACAACAGAACCAGAAGAAAATACAAAGCTGAATAAAGTTATTTTTGGACCAAAATGTATTTTCGTTGCTTCAAAAAATTCTAACTTACCCACTGATGTCACATGGACTACTTTGATGATGTCTCTATTTCCTTTCTGACAAGGACAATATACCACATACATTTTTAATGGAGAGACAGAAGACTCTCAGACTAAATAATAGAGTCATTAATGACATAATTTTCTTTTTTGGGTGAACTAACCCTTTAACCATTCCGTTCCGTGCCGCAAAGTTGTATTTTCCACTGTGGGGCTGATAACAGAGCTCTCCGCAATGTAATACAAATTTTTTGTCTTAGAAACGCAAGAGTTTTCAAATAATATGAGATGTAAATAGTGAATTTGTTATGGATGATGATCAGATTTTCTTCTTAATTTTATTATTCATTTATTAGCCAGCTACAGAGAAAGTGGTAGCCAGGTGATCAATCCTGAGTTGCGACGTTACTTTAGCTAAATAACGTTTTTTTTAACCGTGCCATGCAGAACCAGGTGGAAATGCAACTGGAACCGTTCCTTACAGTTCTTAGAAGCGTCCAGCCCGATGGTGGAAAAATCGGCTAATGTGTGCCAAAAACTGGTAGATTCAGGAAGCAAATGTCAAACCCAGAGCTGTGTATTACACAACGGCATGCTCACTTCATTCAGTAAGAGTGATAAGCTAGTATCTCTGCCTTTGCTCAACCACACCTGTGTGTACAAACGAAAGAACGCCAACACGTGTGATGTGGCAACTCGTGGAATATTCTTATATGATGCAAGTCACTTAAAAAATAAAAGCATAAACACAGGTTGTGTTAAGGTCAATAAATGACTGATGGGTATTTTATTTCTTAATTAAATATAACACTTATAACAAGAATGCAGAAGACTTCCAACTGCTGCAAGCTTGAAATCTAGGAAGTCTGCCATTTGCCCTTGTTATTAAGAGTTTATCAAAATAGTTGCATTAAAATCTGAGTTCCTACGCTTTAAATTGCACCTAATTTGAGTTATTCCATTCAGTTTATCGATTTGATTAAGACTTTTTTGTTTGTTTTGAGAGGTACACCGGTGGTACACTTGTAACAGAACAGAAACTACTTGAATAAAATGTAACAGAATAGAGCAGAATCTTTACTAAAACTGAATTGAATCTGACTTCAATTGTCCTGAATAGAACATAAATTAACTGAACAGAAGTTTTACTAAACTGAATTGAATATTAAACAGAATTATCTTCAAAATAATTTAATTGACTAGAATCAAACATACTCTTTACTAAACTGAACAGAATCTTGTGCAATCAAATAGTTTTGAATAAAATATAAGTGACTACAATGTAAATGAATTGAACAAAATCTTTACTAGATTGAATAGAATCTAATTGACTTTAGTAAAAAAAGAAGCACAAAAACTTCGCGGTTTGAGCTTTTATAACATCCGTACACATGGTTAAGCGAAACTCCAATGAGAATGATGCTATTGTAAGAGGATCACCCTCTCTCGATCACCTCATACAGATGTGAAGATAAGATGATTTACTCTGAGAACACTATGGCAGTCTGGTGGAAATCCAACAATGTTTGACAATGTGGCAATGTTTCCATTACCTTCCTCTAATCAAACTTCACTTGACAGACAGATGATTATGTCAAGAAGATAAAGGATGCAAAATTAAACTCAAAAAGTTTTTTAAGTAAGCCAGAGAAAGGGGATTCAAGGCCAGAAGTGAGAGAAAACCGCATCTATCTAAACATACAGCATTTGATACAACAATAGCCACCCTGCCATGAACACTGATGTACACACATTTGGTGGACAAAAACCACAGATGCTAAAACCAGGCATTTATTCATACCGAAACTTATGAACAATGAACACAAACATGAAGCACTACACCTCCAACAGGAAATATAAACTTCATCTGAACTCAAGTTACTTTATCTGTGTTTGACATGGTGAATCTGTTGTGTGATTGTGCATTTGCACTGGCAAGACAAGCTGGAAGAAGCCACCGATGAGATCAGAGTTTGAGTAAATGAAGACATAGAGGGGATTTCCCTAGTGCTACAAAACACGTCACCACTAAAGCCTTCAGCAAAATTAGAGCAACACGCAGTCCTCCATCTCTACTATAGTATATTCCCATGTGTCTGTGCCTGTTTTGTACAAATGCAATGAAACAAAACCACGGAAGTTGGTGAAAAACATGTCTGGTCATGTTACGCCCCCAAAAAATGATTTGTATAAAGAAAATTAAGCTTACATTTTTAGGGTTATTTATTAATTGTGATATTATTTTCATGGGTATGAAGAAAAATCACTCTCAGTCACATTCTCACCACAATTTGTCAAGATGTTTTATTTTATGTTTGTTTAATTCTCATTATATTCAAATAGGATTCTTATTACTGTAATAAAAATCATAACCTGAACACAATATTTTTATTTTAATATGCATATATATTGAAATACTTAGATTTTTAAATACTTTACAATATAAATAATATATCAGTATTTTTCTGCATTATGGCAATGATAATGAGAATATCATTAAGGGTGAAATGTACAATGCAAAACATCCTAAAAACACGCTTTATTTCTTTGTGCAAATATTATTTCTTAATTTTTCACTTTTCATTTTGAAGTAATATGTGATCTAGTAAGACTCGTACCAGTGTGCCCTACTGAAGCGTTAAAGTTCAACGAGAGAATAATGCTGATGATGTAACAGTGTCGGGGGTGTGTCCGTGATTGCTTTCTCATCTGCTAACTGTACCATCTCATTATTGTGGTGAGAACACTGCACACTTCTCACTGACATTGACGCATGATCAGAAGTCTCAGATTTCAGTATTACATATTAGTTAATTTAGAATTAGCCTAAAAATATGACAAACCTTGTGAGTTCTTGTGCTGTCCAGGTCCATTTTGGAGACCGCCATCTGTCAAAACAGGCACAAAATCAAGAGTTGCACAGTGACAATGACGTTTGTGTGACATTTATAATCACAAAGATGTGTTTATAGGTTGTTCAAGTGGTCATCAAATGCAATTTTCAATGACAATCATGTAATCAGTTGTCTTGAACTGTATTATTCAAAGAGTGGCATTGAAAACAAACCCACCCTCACTGATAAACTTCATGTCTGAATGTAATCCCCAAGATTTATTGACACCACAGTCAACAACAACAATAATACTGCAACATTTCCTCAGGATTTATTTGTTCCTTCTTTTTGTTCTCATAATGTGTCATGCACTAAAAGTGCTCTGGCATGTTGCAGAGTCAATTATGCGGAACTAAGCGACACATTCACCTATGATGATGTCCTTTTCAGGTCAGTATAACCCTGTCGATTTTTGGCTTTGACTTTGCAGTGTGTTCTAATGTATTTATTAACATATCAGACAAAACATTAAAAGCACAATTTTTAAAAAGGTATAAATCAGGTTGCTTCACTTCCTTTACCATAATATTAGAAATATGTAAACGCAAATGAAATCTGTAATAATTTTAATACAATAGTTAGAGCAGATGTTGCCATTTTTATCTTTTTCGGTGCAATCCTCTAGCATTTAAAAACAAAAACAGGCAATTTATGTAGAAATATTCTTTTGATGTTCATATATTGATGTTTAATGCCTGTGAGAACTGCTGAGGCATTTTAACAAAACAGAGCTTTAGAAACAAAATATCCCAAGACGGGCCAAGTTACGAATAGGTTTAAACATGTTTCTGTAGCTGCATCTCTTTCTTTAAAAATATATATTTTTTTGCTATACTCAGAGGAACTGTTTACAGGAAGTGTGTACGCTATGAAGGGGAAGAAGACCAGGAGAAAGCAAGAGAGCGAGAGAGAGCGAGAGAGAGAAGCTTACCCATGTTTACTGTCATCATCAGGAAGTGACCCTAGTGAACTCGAGCTGAACGCTCGATTCCTTTCATCAGGGAAAATCTTCACTCTGCAAACACAACATAAACAGAGTGAATTAGAGACATAATTAACTTAAATACCAACAAACAGACAAAAATAGTAATAATAAAGGGAGCCAAAAACCCCCTACACATGTGCCAATGCTTAAACGTCACAAAAGATTTACGTAACATTGTTTTTTTAGTGTCTCCACCCAATTGCAAAATTTACAGAAAATGACAGTAATGATTCTTGTGTTTCTGTGCTAAACATTAAATGAAAAATATATTAAGAATACAACTCATATACAATAACTTGAATACATCTCCTATTTTCATCTCTGTATTAAAATTAGTTTTGATCTTTTTGGGAGGAAAGTCTAAATGTCAGGCTGATACAACTCTCCTGATATTATAATGAAATATATTATTATAAAGAAATAAGCCTCATTAAACGATATAAAATAAAAGAAAATATAGTTTTAGTGTAATATTTTTTTATGTTTAGTTTAATCAATCTCTATTGTTAATTAAAATATATTTTCCAAAATATACATGAGTATAGACTAGAGAGTCAAATTATACATTTACAAATCAATACTTTTTAATATTTAGGGGGAAAT
>JAOTRC010000016.1:10628278-10638936 GCA_027497675.1 Cyprinella lutrensis | reverse complement strand
TGATATTCTTCTAAATATCAAAAAATCGGCTGAATACATTCGAAAACGGTAAAACCCAACTGTTTAACTCTGGGGGAATTGTAAAATTAGCCTATTTCCAAAAAAAGTGGAGTATCCCTTTAAGTTTGGTTCAATTGACTCTCTACCTTGGAGGGTGATGTCCTTCACTTGACAGTTGTCACAGACAATGGTGAAGTCCTGAGAAATGATCTCAGCAGTTGTGGGGAAAAACACGACCTAAACAATGAAATAAATCCAAACACACAGAGCCAAAGACTAAAAGATTACTTTTCATTACTGAGCAACATCAGTCTTTATGCATCACTGTGTTCACAAGGTATGATAATTAGCATAAATCAGCATATTTATTAGTCTTTCAGAATGTGTCTTTCTTCGGTGATGGCAATGATGCACAACAAAATCTGCATCTTAAAATGAAAGTGTTAGAAGTTCTTTCTAGAAAAACCCAAATTCTGTTCTGCCACCCACAAGCATTTATGTTTAATCAAAATTACAGTCGTTAAATGAAGTTACAATAAGAGAACGAGTGGGCTAAACTTTCTCATAAACATATGAAAGCTGTCAATCAAATCAAAATAGAGAAGATTAAATGAATATATGATACTGTGGAATCTCCTAGACCTAGACTATATATAGGTAATGTGTGAAACTGAATAGCATGTATAAGTTTTTCTTGGTTTTTGCTTCTGATTGAGATTGATCACAATCTGTAAAAACTCACCTCCATGACAGTTGCTTGTCCAGGGAAAAGACCAAAAATAGAGGGACTGATGGCAAAGGGAGGCTGTTCTGCGAAAGTAGACTTCACTGCAGACTGAGACAAACAATCAAAAATAATTTCTCAGCATGGTAAATAACAATATACCAAGGCGGATCAAAAGCAATCAAGGTTAAAGTAACAATGTAACAAAAAAAGACAGATCTGGTTGTCAAAATCTGTTTGATGTTTTTTGCATCCCATGGTCCAGATGCTATAACAATTATTTTGTTCCTTTGGCTGCAAAATTGTTGAACTCAAGTGTGAAGGATATGAATGATGTGATTATCTTGTTATGCAGCTTCATATGGAATATTGTAAGATGGAAAATATCAAAATATGTTCATGTAAAACAATGTAGACCAAAATCGAGTAGACTTTTATTTAACTTTTATTTATACAGTACACTAAGGAAACATGAGATCCAAGGTGAGGCAATACATACTGTAATAATGCTGCCAAAGATAGGAATCCAAACTATGAGTTTTCATGTTGACATTTGCTTGCTTACCCTGAGGCTTGAGGCAGGCCACTGTTTCTTAGGCATAACACAGAATGTTCCAGCACTCAGTCCTTCATTCTGACATAAAACCTCCATAAACTTCACCCCTCCTGCCAGGCAGTAACCACAGTCTATCACAGCAGGCACTGGCACATGAAAAGAGAAAATGAATCCTTTTTTACTGATCATTAACAGATGAATATACTTTGAAAGTCAGTAGGGTCCCAATTGAGTTTTCATTTTTGGGTGAACTATCCCTTTAAGATCTATATGTTAAAAGAGTTCAATTTATTTTGACTCACAGCTGAGTATTGGAGGGGATCTACGGGCCTCTATCGGTATAATGAGAGGATATGGCAACTGCGTCTCCACAACCAGAGCGTCCTCATAGTCAGCCAGAGAGTCTGGAGCAAAACGCACCATATACTGGCAACTCATTCCAGGAGCAACAATCCCCCCCTCACCAGGGAATCTGCCTGTTGAACATAAAGCTTTGTTGTTAGAATGTTGCTTATCTTGATCCAAGAAGCTAAAGGGTATAACATTAGATATATATTTTACATTTTTAACAGTAGATGTCACTGTTTGCCACCTAAAGCTGCAGGGTAAATACCATTGTAATTTTTATTAAATAAGTCCTCAGTCAGAATCCTGTGATATTCCAGACCTGGCAGAGATAGCCCTGCAATTTCCTCTAGTATAGCCACAAGACTCTCAACAGATTCAACGGGGACTGTGCAGAGAAACATTCTGCCAACATAAAAGAGTCTTTCATGAGGTCAGCAGGTACTTTTTCACGAGACTCACCCAAACCAACAGAGAAGTGTGGAGAGGTTGGAGGAATCATTCGAATGTGACGGCTGGTTGCTGTCACGTTTTTGAGCTCCACCGCAGTCTACAGGAAACAGAAGGCACTATTAATAACAAAAAAACATACCAAACTGGAAGGCATTCAGTAGTGGCTGTGAAGGGAAAATCTAATGAACATTTACTCTATACGAGTTATACAGTGAAGTATACAGTGAAAACATGTTTATAAGGTGGAATCAAGACAATTATTCATTCAAATGGACCAAAAATGAATGAAATATACAGTAAGGTGCTTTTATACCTCATAGACTTGTCCTACTCTGTAGTCAGAAAAGAAGACAACAGGTGGATTTGCAGTGAAGATGGGAGCGTGACCTTCAGGACTTAAAAGATAGAAAGAGGGGGAGTTTTTAACCACAATTTGAGCTTACATTAAGTTACACAATTAAATAAACAGAATAGTTATCAATGTAACAGTTTTGACCCATAACACATGTAAATCAAATTATTTAAACTGATATGTTCTCATATTAATGGATAAATTACATCTTAATTGACAGAAATTATTTAGTCACACCACATAAAAATGGTGACCAGTCACAGAACCTAAAATATACACTAAAGTCGTAAATATTTGAACATCAAATCTTGGTGGACAATGTTCTATTGTTGACTGCCAAGAAGCAGACAACAGGAACTGCACAGAGCTCAAAATGCTGAATGAGTCAGCAGAGGCATTTTGACAGTCTTGTGATTCTTTGTGTTGCTGTGAAGGGAAGAACCTCGTTTAAAAGGAGAGATATTCCAGTAGGGACAGACAAGTGACATAGGCAAAGAAGTGATTCATTTGTAATCCAGTTTTCGTTGCTCTTTATGATTCCCACCTGGCATGCTAATGTGAGCTTGGAGTCAATAAAGGACAATCAATAAAAAAAGCTATTTAGGCTGCATGGCTGGTAATATTAATTGTAGAATCATCCATTCTACTGGTTTTGAAATATCATGCTGTGCTTCTCAGATGTCTACAAAGCCTTAAAAAATTATATCACAAAACATACAGGCAGCATTTATAATATATGGCAGACAATGGAGTGTGATCGGTATCTTTAGTGCTTATGTGTATCATATGTCACCTACCCAAGCTGCACAAATAATGGCTGAATAAAGCTGTCCAAAATGCAAACACACGCAATAAAACGAAGAACAAGCTTTTCAGGAATTAAAACAGAAGACATTAAGGCAACCGATTTGTTTTGAATTTGATCGAATAGTACACTCTAAAAATGCTCGGTTGTTTTAACCCATTTTTTGGGTCAAATATGGACTCAAACAATAGGTTAAAAATGTCATTTAAACATGTAACCCAATGGCTGAGTTTGTCCATATTTGACCCAGAATTGAGTTAAAACCAGCATTTTTTTAGTGTATTAAATCAAAGGTCATGTGCAATTTGTTGTTGACCAATGGAAGATGGGAAAAAGGTTTGAAATAAAATTCAATTCAATTAATAGAACAATTGTTGAAGATTAAAGAAATCATACATCAAACATTTTAACATCGAGTGCCTCTCAAAGAAAGTGAGACTTGCTTAGTCTACAATATATTATTTAGTCCCCATAGATCTGAGCACACTTCATTAAAGTAAGATTATATCTAACCAGAGGTCACTACCATACCATCTAATATCATAGATACAAGCTAGCTGACCAACTTAACTACGTCTAATGGAAACTTTGAGTATAATCATGCCATGGTTTCCCATGTCCACTTGGAATAATATTACAATAATCAGAGGTTGAGGCTCATCCAAATTTAGATTGGTCTAACAACTTAGAGATTGGCTCTAAACGGAAAACCCATTATTGATCTAAGTATACATTGATAATGGTAATGTTTTAGGCGGAGCTCTAAAGCTTCAGTTTACGTGCCCCAATGCTTCACAAAACTAAGCGTTACTAACCTGAGCGTAGACTTATTGTGTTATGGACTTAATGTAATCTATCAATCATTTCAGAGGAAGTCGGAATGAATCCAAATGTAACAATTTACGATTAGTCAAGTAAATGTATCATGCCAATTACATAATCAATTAAATCAAATTCTCACAGATAAAGAGAAAAGATGTATACGTTAGCTAACATTAGAGAAATACATGATGCAGAGTGTCTTGATGACAGGCAGGTTTGAACTACAAATAACCCTGAAAACTACCCAGCAGACCAAGACAAAGCATCCCCTTTTTGGGGGAATGAACATACAATAAGATTTTGCATTGACTAGCGTTATAGACACCTTGTTGAGGAACAGGAGGTAGTTTGGATGAAGGACCCTGGGAAAAAGTGCACACCCAATAAGCAAAGTATCTCTAAACCCTTATTACCATGATTTGGCTTACTTCTGTGGAGATGAGACCATTGTACCAGTCGCACTGAGACATTTCAAATGATACCAAACATGGCAGTTAATAAACTTATATTGACATAGAACATTATAATTTTGTGTCTAGTTTCAGTCTTTGTCAGTTCTTAGCATTGTTTGTTGGTCGTTCTGTTCCCATGTCTTGTTCCAGAGTCTGAGTCTCTTGTTCCTGAGTCTACAGTATATTTTGTGTTGTTTTCTATATTGTGAGTTTATTTAATAAAATAATGCTGCACGTGGATCCTGCTTCCTCCTCTGCTTCAACCAACCATGACAACAATAAATAGGGGAGGGCTTGAAGCCAAAAAGGTGACTAAAATGATCTTTCCATAGAAAACACACATTAAAATCAAAAGCAGCTGCACACCTCTTTTTGCCTGTCTTTTTCCTGCCCTTTCCTACATTCTCCGGCCTCTTCCCTGGCATGATAAGAGACTTTCCCCCACGTTGAGAATTTGGGAGCAGGAAGCGAGGGTTGCGCAGGAACTTATGTCGGTCTTTGTGCTGCTGAAGGGAAGCCCTGTCTTCTGCCTGACTCTGAGCACTGGGCTTGTCCATCCAAGAGGGCTTATGCACCACACCTAGCTTTTGAGGGGAAAAATTGGAAAAACAAATAATAATATATATATATATATTTTTTTTTAATTAACATCAAGATTTTTTGGATAATTGAAAATGCATTTGAATGTATAAGGGAACAAATTTTGCTTGGTTAGAATGGACACTGTTTCGTTCCTTTTTAAATCACTTTTTAAATCCTATAGTTCATTTTATATGATTCTGCAATGTGAAAAAAAAATATTTTTATTTAATATTCATAATATTGTTATGACTTTAAAACAGTTGTTTTTTTATGACTTGTTAAAATCAAGCTTTTGACGTTGTTTATGTCTATGTGGTGACAAACCATGTGTAAACAGTCAACACCAGAGTATTTTCTCCTTAAAAGTGCAGTGAACCAAAGACAAAAAAAGAGTCTCAAAAAATGTGAGTGAGTGGAGGCGGGCCTAATTTGCATATTCATAGAACCGTGTATACTAAATGAGGCAAAAACTTAAACTTAAATATCATTGTGGTGATCAAAGATGAGTTATATGGGATCAAATTATTGACTACACTACAGGGGGACTTTAACTGTAAATGTGTTACCATAATAACTATAATATTAAAGTACAAAAATTACATACATTTTTTTTATCAATTATAATATCAAAATTAAAAGCATTACTAAAACATTAGTAGTATGGCTTGCTATATCTACAAATAAGTCAAGTGGCTTTAACGTTGTTTGTTTGAGGTGTATTCTTTTAAACAAGGTGATGACATACAGTAGCAAAAATATAAAGGTAATTCTTCTCCTTTTGATGTGAGGAAAACAGAATAATGTTTAGGGGTAAACCTCAGTGCCCTTGATGGAGCTGGACCCTGGAGAGGAAGGGAGCGTAAGTGTCTCCTCTGATTGTTCCAACAAACTCTGGGCCGTATGTGCTGGTGGGGGGAGAGGACTGTAACCATCATCCTGTGGTTCGGTGTTGATGTGCATATTATAGGAGAAAGTTGGCTGGGCAAAGCCTGGAGTGAACTTGCCTGCAACAAATAAAAAAATGGCAGTATCATCATGACATGTAATCTGACTGTTTAAGTATGTCTACACTTAATTGCACAGTGATATTACCTTTTGGGTTTTTAACAACAGGGGTGTGCACTGTTGTGTAATCCAGTGGGCAAATCAAGTTGTTGCTCCTGAGAAGCTCACTGTCCACACACCACTTGAAGGCTGATTTAACTTTAAAGACATAAAGGATTGCTCTGTTTACATAAGTTTTCGTGTCATAAGACTACTTATGCTACTAAAGGCTGGAATACACTACACGACTTTTGCTCAGATTTTTTTATTTTGTTGTGTTTTGATGCCTGGTGTTTGAAAATCTGCTCTGATTTTAAAAGTTATATGTGTATTCCAGGCTTAACTAACCGACTGTGGATAGTAAAAATAATGCGTTGTTTAAATAAACAGAACTAGAGGACTGTACCTGGGGGGAGACCCAGTTGATGGTAGGCCTCACCCACTTCTTCCATGATTTTGTTGTGATTATGCTCCTCTTTTGCCGCAGCTTGCAGACGGGCCTGTATGATGTGTGTCTCCAGCATATCAGCGCTCTCAATCCGTCTGTTGTATTCAGAGTGCACCTGACAAAATCATAACAGTAAAACAGTAAAATTGTTTTTCCCTCAAGAAAATGATGTGATTTCAAATAGATTGAGTTAAAGACCTATCAGCCTAGAGTTTCATGCCAGAACTTTTTTTTAAGCAGTGTAAGAGTTTTCAGCATTGAAACTGATAGTACATTTTTTTTTAGCATCAATTAAGCATATTATAATGATTTCTTAAGGATTTCTTCATATGGCACTGATGACTGGAGTAATGGTTGCTGAAAATGTAATTACATTTTAAAAATATATATTAAAATAGAAAACAGCTATTTGAAATTAATATTATTTTTATTTTTATTTGCAGTACGTTTCTGTATTTGGTTGCTTTGTGAGTGTTTGCAGCCCGTTTGTTGTCAAACTGATGAAGATGTTTTCTTGCTAGTGTCTTTTTTTCTGTTTGCATGTGTTTGTGTAAAAAAATCTTATTGACCCACCTGTTGAAGCTCCTCCACATATTTGTCATGGTAGTTGCTCCCTTTTCTGCGTGATTTACTGAGATTGGAAACAGTGTCCTTCCCAATCACCTCTGTGGTGTAAAGGTCATTGAATATGCTGGCCAGTAGATGAGAAATGTCCTGTACACACAAAACCAGTAACTCTCAAACATATGACTTGTTTAGTGACAGTTGAAAATTATATTTGTATAATGGCTGAAATTCTACATAACATTTTGTGTTCCACAGGATAAAGTTGTACAACTTCTGTTGTAAGTTGTACAACTTCTGTTGTAAGTTGTAAGAAACAACATGAGGATGAGTAAAGGCTAGTCAAACTGTTAAAATAATAACCAATTGCAGTGGTTAGTAACAGTCATTCTCTTACCTGGGTTGTCTTTGATGCTGGCTTGTGTCGGTTCATGGAGGGTTCAGAGCTCTTTAGTGCTTTTTGTTTAGTTTCATCGGCCATTATTTTGTCGTCAAAAGAAGCCTAAATAATTAAACGGAATTACGTTATGGTGATATTTTATACAAACGTCCCATAGATGCTAATGTCTAATATAAAACGAAATGCACACATAAAAATGCGCTATATGACACCAAGTTCCCTTCACAACATTGGCCGCCATGTTTGTTTAAGACGTCACCGTGGTAACAGCATGAATAAAAAGCTCCGCGTCCAAAGCTATTTATCAACCAAATGTAGACTGTAGATTTTTGAAGAAACTAATACTTTGATTCAGTAAGTATTAATCTACCTAAATGACAGAAAGTAACTAAACAAATAATAGGCCTAATGTCACAAAAGATTTATAGGCCTAATTACATTATAATTAATTACTAATTAACATTATTTATAGGCATAATATACAATGAATTTTCTGTTAATCTAAAAAATGTAAAAACTTGAATAGCAAAATGAGCATACTGAAGATTATAGTTTACAATAATATATTAGGCTACAACACAAAAGTTATGCTAGTTTTACATCATAAACACCCAGCATTTTTTAAAAGTGTGCCATCTTTCCCTATCTTTTTTAGTTTCACACATATTTGTTTCTAAAATTATGGAGAAAATCTACACATTTTAGTTAGCTGTCAAAACGATTAATCGCGATAAATCGCATATAACATCGTTCTTAAGATATGAGTGTAGAGTTTAGCTAAATAATGCTGTTTAATTCATGCATTAATTGAGAAATGCACATTGGCTGTTGATGCAGGTTGTCGACGTCCTAGTAGTGACAGATTATTTTTCTAAAATGACACATGCCTTTCCTTGTCACAATCAGTCAGCTAAACAAGTTGCACATCGCCTTTGGAATGACCTCTTCTGTATCTATGAATTTCCAAAGAGAATACATTCAGATAAAGGTGCAAATTTCAAAAGTAAAATCATTAAGAATTTGCTTGAGATGGCTGGTGTTCAGAAGTCGGACACCACACCATACCAATGTTTCAATGGAACGTTGGGTGATATGATTAGAACTCTTCCTGAGAAATCCCAGGCGAGTTGGCCAAAGCTTCTAAGAACTTTAACCTTCATTTACAATTGTACTGTGCATGAAACCACTGGGTTCACTCCTTTCGATCTCATTTTTGGGCGTATTCCGAGATTGCTGATCGACATCATGTTTCAGCATGTCCTTTGCAATGAGATAGTGGTCAGTCACCATGAGCTTAAACCATCGCTAACACAAACAACAGGCCAAAAACACTATTTAGCACTGTAAGCTTGTTCAGGCGCCTCCGCACAATGCCTATCTACAACAATTTGACGACTTGTGCTGTTCTTTTCTGCAACACTTTCAGGGAAAGCTGGAGGCTTTACGTGGGACTTTTAGTGATGAGAAAACCACTTCTAGTTGTGAGCAAGCTCAGATACAAACGCTTAGTAACTTTATGTTGACCAACCCCATCTTGATTAGTGAAATGATACAGAAACGGCTTGCTGGCTGGATCCTGTACCTACAACCCTTCTGAAACAATGTACCTCTGTCATTTCTGCACCTATCTCATATCTTGTAAACATGTCTCTTCTTTCTGCCTCTGTTCAAATCTCACTAAAGACGGCTGCAGTTACTCCTATTCTTAAAATAACTAACCTGGACTGGACCCAACTGACTACTCCAATCGCCCAATCTCCAATCTACCATCTCAAAAATCATGGAAAAGGTTGTCGCCACTCAATTGCAGTCATATTTATCTATCAACAATAGTTTCAATTTATTTCAGTCTGGTTTTTGCCCAAACCAGTACTGAAACTGCATTAACAAGTGTTATCAATTACCTTTTACTCTCTGGTGACTCTGGAAACCTTCCCTTACTTTTACAACTCGACCTCAGCTCAGCTTTTGATACCGTCTGCCATAAAAGTCCTACTCATGCGTCTCTCAGAGATTGGTATCTCAGGAGCCATGTTATCCTGGTTTTCCTCCTATCTGGTAGATAGGAAATACTACATCGCTATGCACAACCACAAATCTCCAACTGTCTCTCAAACAAGGTGTTCCACAGGCATCAGTTCTTGGCCCATTACTATTTATTATTTACATTTAGCTGGCGAAATTGCTCAAAGAGTCTCAAAGAGCAGAACTGTCATGCCGTTCTTTACAATCAGAAAGTCAGAGGTTCACCCTTGCAAGTGGGGAGATAGGTTTACTGGCTAACTGTGGTGAGAAAGGAAAAAGAAAAGAAAAACTTTTTCTAAAATGGCACATGCCTTTCCTTGTCACAATCAGTCAGCTAAACAAGTCACACGTCGACTTTGGAACGACCTCTTCTGTGTCTATTGATTTCCAAAGAGAATACATTCAGATCAAGGTGCAAATTCATTTTTACAGTGTGTTTGTCCCAGTTTTGTCTGTCCAGAAACCCAGTAAAGTGCATCCACGAGTAACCATCCACCTGATCTCAGTGTGATTCCATCCGCGCAAAAACACACCAGTCACATATATATGCACACATTGAAAAACTTTCATGTTAAATCTAATTAATCGTGATATGTTTAATTGCAATTAACCGATTTCACAGCACTAGTTTTTAATATGCAATTCATACAATTACCTAAAAGCCAAAGAGTAGTCTAAACTCGCTGTAAAGATATACACCTGGCCATATGTTACAAAACATGCTAACTGTGCAATCCAAAAATAATGTGCACACTGTGAACACCATGACCTGTACATCAGGTATGCCTTGGCGGTTTTGAAGGGTGTGCTAAAAGCTGCCAGGCAGGATGATTTTCATTTCCCTATCATAAAGCAAAAAGGACTCACCTGAGGCCTACAGTATTTAAAGCTTTCTTGAGTTAATAGATTTCTTTACCTTACTTTTGTTTGTTGATTCACACCCTACAAGACAAAATTAGTTCTCTTCGCTTGCCATGTACTGGCAGTGTTCTGGTTTGTCCCATGATGCAACACAATCACTCACAATAAATCAATATGCAACATTTAACATCAAAACAACCCCTAAAAAAATAAATATTTAACAAC
>JAOTRC010000016.1:10587499-10603492 GCA_027497675.1 Cyprinella lutrensis | reverse complement strand
ATATATCTAAAATAATTATACACAGTGCCCCCACATATATTATGTAAACACAAACTTTTATTTTGGATCCGATTGATCGCGATTAATCGTTTTGACAGCCCTAATAAATACACACACATGCGTGTATATATTTAAGAAATATTTGCATGTATACACTGTATATATATTTATACATAATTTATATAAATATTTGATATATTAATAACAAATTTTTCCTAAATCTATACTTGCATGTAAATACATTTTTTATATACAAAATAATTATACATAGTACACACACACATATATTGTAAACACAAACTTTTATTCTGGATGTGATTAATCAAGATTAATCGTTGCCCAGCCCTAATTAAAAATAAATATTCATTTTGAGATTGGCTATTTAGAATTAGGTTACACTTAACATGGTTATTAAGTTAATGTTTTTACAGATTAGCTTTAAGTGAGTGAGAATGGCAAAGATAACGTAAAAATGGGGGAAATGAGGATGAACAATTATCCAATATTGACTGATATGGATGAATTAATCTCTTACTGATATGACACTGATATACAGTATCCTTAATTCCGAAACCAAATGCAATCCAATCGAAACGAATCGAAACACAGTGCCCGATTACTCTATTTGTCCGTTCAGATCATCTCAGCCCAGCAGCTGCCTAAGATCAATAAGGACAAGCAGAGGTCCATTGTGGACCCTCACGTCAGAGTGGAGATCTATGGTGTGCCTGACGACAATGCCAGCAAACAGACGCATCACATTGAAAACAATGGCAAGTGTCAACAGTGCATTTACATTTTTTTTTTTACCAAAGTGTAGGTCACTTAAAAAAACACAGGTTTTTTTGTTCGTTACAGGTTTCAATCCTATGTGGAATACAAAATTCCAGTTCACTGTTCATGTGCCTGAACTGGCTTTTGTGCGGTTTGTGGTGGAGGACCATGATGTTGCTAAAACGAATGATTTGATCGGCCTGTACACTGTCGCCTTCACCAGCTTGCAGAATGGTGAGCCGGTAAAAAATAAGTGAGAAATGACTTACTGTTGTGCAGTTTTTATAAATTTGCTCACCATAAGTCCAATCTTCTGTCTTCAGGATATCGGCACGTGCCTCTGCTCACAAAGAGAGGAAGCCTCATTCCTTCAGCGGGACTGTTTGTACACATCATGGTTCTTGATGCTTAAGAGACTGCAACCTTCCTCTCAGATCACTGAAAAGGACAATCAACTAAAATCCTATGCGAACACTTTCTAGGATAACATTTGGACTTCCTTTTCCGATTTCTGGTTTGCCAATTAGCCCTCCTCACTATATGAGTACCAAGATGTACGCTTAAGTGATTCATTGGGCTTTATGCACAGCTGCACTACTTCCTGAACTTCAGCCATCTCCTTGTTTCCTGTCTGGAATTATTGGGCAAACTTGATTAATTCAGGTGTGTCTGATTATTGTTGGCGTGATTACTGAGGTCAAGCACACCTGAATTAATCAATGTGTCCAATAATGGCAGACAGGAAACAAGAAGCTGGCTGAAATTCAGGAAGTAGTGAAGCTGTGCATAAAGCTTGTTAGGCCTTTGTTAAACCTGCAGCCAAAAAAAAAAAAAAAAAAAAATATATATATATATATATATATATTTAAGCACTCTCTACACATTCCCCAAATCTTCTTTTTCTGCCTTTGATAAATATTGTTTTAATATTTATATTTTAAGTATATATTTTATTTAACTCATTTTTATTTTTGGCTTCTGGCTAACACTAAGAAAGTAGTACTTTCAGCTCAATTTGACCATATTGAAGTCAATTTTGGAGATTTACACAGATTTTACCCAACAGTCAGTGCAGAAAATGTTAAAAGTCCAAATCAGTAGTGTGTATATCACCCAAAAATACTCTTTCAAAACAGTTTACTGTAGAATATTTGTAATTGGACAATATATTTTACATAACACTATTTTATGTTGAAATGTTAAAAAGTATGTATTCAAAAAATATACTACACTGATGCCTTTTTACATTAACAGAGTATTTCAGCAGTGTTTGTATATTATTTCTATCGAATTATCAACGTCTTTTTCACGTACAGATATGACGATTCAGATAAGATTCACACGAATCTGCAAAAATGCTGTATGGATTTCAGGCCAGTAGTTGGCGATGTCACTTTGTAAAGAAACACTACACGACCATATAATTAAAGGGATAGTTCACTTTGAAATTAATTTTTGATAAGTTTTAGCTTACCTCAAGTGCATCCAAGATGTGTCTGTTTCTGCAGTGTTTTCAATTTTGATATTTTTAGGTCAAACCGTTCATCAGTCATATAATGGAGGTCGATGGGGTGCATGCACAGAGAAGTCCAAATTAAACATGATTCAATGAATCGTAGATTTAAGTACACATTGACGGCCTAAGACACGAAACGAGTGGTTTGTGTGAGAAAACGAAAAGTATTTATATCGTTTTTACGTTCACGTTTTATCGTTTTTAAAAACGATATAAATACTGTTAGTTTTCTCACACAAACCGCTCGTTTTGTATCTTAGGCCGTCAATGTGTACTTACATTTACGAGTCATTGAATCATGTTAAGTTTGGACTTCTCTGTGCATGCTCTTCGAGGTGGACCCCAAAGACCTCCATTATATGACTAATGAACGGTTTGACCTAAAAATATCAAAATTGAAAATACTGCGGAAACAAAGATACCTATATCTTGGATGTCCTTGAGGTAAGCTAAAACATACCAAAATTTAATTATAAAGTGAACCATCCCTTTAACATTGATTATGCATGCGCATGACAAATTCACGTTTTTGTAGTTTACGCGGAGACGATAAAAGTATAATTTTCAAAAACTTGCACTTTGAAATCCGCATTCAAAAATTATAAGGCCCTATTTTGGTCAAAATCATATCTTAGGTGCCTTTTACAGAAAAAAAACACAAAGAAAGGAAAAACGTTTTCTATTTTTAGTTCATGGTTGTCTTGTAAACGTACCCGTAAAGAGGAGATTTAATCTTAACAATAGCAGCCATGTGTTCAGTGTTGTGTGAAATGTGTTAAACTCTAATAATTTTGTTTATTACTGTGTGGTCAATAGTTTTTAAAGTGGCTTACAAGGGCTAATGTTCAGTTTTAATACAACATGTTCTTTATGTGAACTCAGGATACAAACTATGCATTTACCACATATTACCAATACATGCTATCCATTATTTTCTGATGTTTAATGTCAGCAGGTGTTTGTCTAGTTATCTTGTCAGAGCAGTCATAGAGTTGCACTACACGTGTGTATAACATAACAAAATGGAAAAGTTATACCTTTATCTAGGTGTCTTTTATATTTTTAAGGTGTTTATTTTGTATTCGTTGTTGTTGGTGTAAGGTATTGTTGCTTTTTATCTGCTCTAGAAACATTTATATTTGTATGTTGTTTTTGAACTAATGTGCCTTATAGGAAAGTTGTTACATCAGTAATATTAAGCCATAACAACATCTGTTTCTCATGTCCTGTTCTGACGTCCCCCTAACAGGAAAGAAATGGCTTTACTTACTCTAAAATGCTGTGAGAAACCATTACATTCATTAAAAACTGAATCTCAAAAACGTTTCTTGCCATACAGTCTCGTTTTTATTAGTACTAAAAAGCATTTAGACACGTTGTACGTGATCCATCATTTTGGTGGTGTTATCATTTGTGTGCAAGACTATTTCTATTAGGTCATACCTTTAAATGTTCACTTTTAATGTGTCAAAACATTTCTTTGATGAATAAATAAATCTATAACGGTGCGTAAGTTACAGTCGTCTAGCCCAAAATACCCAATAATCTTATCTGAAGATCAGAATTTATAAGTGCATCCCAATTTGTGTGCTTATGCACTACTCTGCCGTTTTTAAGTATAAATAGTGCGAGCAGTGTATTCACAATGAAAATTTAAAAAAGAAAAAGTGCGCTTTAAAAACCCGGATGATGGACTAAAATATGTGCACTCCTCATGCGATAAAATAACTCATACACTACATTGATGAATACATATTGCATAAGTACATGGTGTATAGTGAGTAATTTCAGATGCAACTTATCTCATTATACTGTAGTAAAAACCGACTCAAAACAGTCCTGCTTTCTTTTTAAGGTCGTTCTGACGCCATTTAGGCAGTCGCTGGAAATTATCACGGCTGCAGCCGAGAAGATCCTCAAATTCTGCGTCAGTCAATAATTCCTGAAATAAAGACAGTGTAACAAAAATGTTACCACCACATGATAAATCGTATAACTTTATCATACCAATCAAAAATGTGTCAGCACCCACCTCTCGTTTTCCAGGGTCCACTCCTTGGCGCAGCTGGTTAACGTTAGGTGTTTGAGCTAGCTCAGAATTGTGTATCCCAAAAGGCTTTGCTCTGATGGGAGACTGGTCTGGATGTGCACTGGGGATGGAAGAGGACATCCGTTGGTTTTGGGACCTTATATTTCCCGGTCCTCCCGGAGCGCTGTAACTCCCCGCACCTCCTCCTGTCTTCTTATTCAGGTCTGTGTTGTTGAGATTCTACAGGAAATGAGGTCAACATTATGTTTAGATCTGCACATAAGTGTGTAGACCATATCAATATCAATATAGAAATGTAGTTAGATTAATCAATTTAATCAAATAAGATGAATCAATTGAAATGCAGAACAAGTATTTGATCAGTAAGGTGAAAACTTTTTACCACAGTGATTTGCGAAATATCACCCAGCTTGCTTTTCATCTCCTCATAAGAAAGGCCTCCCTACAATATAGAGTGGAACTGAAAAAGTGTCTCTCGGTGTAACATTAATTCATTATGTGGTGTGAGGGTGGACAAAATTATTTCAACTCAACATGACATGGCACTCTGAACCAATTTTACTTTCATAATATTTGAATATTCAACCAAAGAAAAGAAGTAAAATAAATATGTTGGATTGTGAAAAATAAACGTGGCCTGAATGTAATAATCTCCTATTACTTCCACTTATGATAATAAAAAATAGTAATAATAATATTATTAATAGCCAAATTCTTCTCTAAATATATGATGAGGATGATGATGATGATAATATTGTATTATTCCTATTATAAATACTATAATTTTTCCATTATTATTTTTATTATTATTACTATATTTTTTAAAAGAAATTGGGAATAGCCTGCGTGGACGAAAAGGAAAGTTGTGTCAGAGGCTGATCATATTATTATGGAATTAGACCTGTTAAATTATTAATTATTTGTTCGATGGTGGTTATTCGATTTACACGATTTATTATTTGTTAAATTATTTATTATTAAAGTTGCCATCAAATACACAACTATTATTTTATATGATATTATATTAGGGCTGTCAGATGATTAATCGCGATTAATCGCATCCAAAATAAAAGTTTGTGTTTACATAATATATGTGGGAGCACTGTGTATAATTATTTTCTATATATATAAATAAACACACCTGCATGTATTTTTAAGAAAAAAAAATATTATTTATATATAAAATATTTATATTTACGTATAATGTAATATATATATAAATACATATATAGTATACATGAAAATATTTCTTAAATATATCCAAGCATGAGTGTGTATTTATATATATATAAAATAATAATACACAGTGAACCCACATATATTATGTAAACACAAACTTTTATGTTGGATGCGATTAATCACGATTAATCGTTTGACAGCCCTAATGTTTCTTTTATTTATATTTGTCTAAATGTCTTTATTTCTTAATCATCCATTTCTACAACATTCTGATGCTTCTCGAGGGTTAGGATTTTGTAAACTGGACTATAATGAATGTTTCATTCTTTTCTTGAAAAGTAAATAAATTAAAAAGTAAAAATACTGCATCTTATGAAACTATCTTGAAATGCAGCTGAAAGGATCGAGCACACGTGACGGCACGAAATAAGAAGAGATATGCGGATTTAATCTTAATTTATAAATTCCATTTCATGTCGGTAATCATTAGAGCCCACATACTGTAATAAATTATAACAATTTCACACAAGAAATAAATTACTGGGTACCTTGCAGAGGAGCCATTTTTATGCTGGCTACCCTGCAATCTAACTGTCAGATATAAACCCTTGAGCTAATCAATGCTTCAAAACATTCACTTTAATTCGTCTTTGTTGAATTAATAAAAACGTGTGAATAATGTCGCTTACCGTGATCATTTCGGCTCAGAGTGATTTACTAAATTAATGGGTGCTACGGACAAAAAGAAACTGATAGGATCCACATGAATAGATTAAAATTTGCTGTGAAGCCAACTGTCTTGGGTCGTCACTGAAACTTTATTTCATCTTAAATGCCAGAGCAACTTGGACGTGCTTGAGAGGCTCAAAAACGAGTTAAAACGTGGCGTCACGAAGATGATGTGGTGCTAAAATGAAAATAGAAGACATAAAAACACAACAGCTCAGTTTATATGCACTCTTTGAGTAAAGTAATTTTATTCCCTGAAGTCGAAGTTTTAATATATAAGGACAAATTTAAGGAAAGAATTAAAAATGATACAAGGTATGTGGTAAAATGAGAGTTTTATAGCCATAGCCATAGGTTTTAAAGTAATAAACAGTACTGAATGAGTGCATGCATACATTAAAAAGTGAAATTTAAAAGGAGGCATCTTCGTTCTTTGTAAAACTCGCTTGACTAATTAAGGAAGCAGATTTTCCACCACTGCCACTGACATTCTCAGTTTTTATGAGGCAACAATTAAAAATGTTTATGGTACCGTGCAGCACACTCTGTTTACCAGCATGTCAGAGTTCAGTGCTCATGCACACAGGCCCAAAAGGTCACTATTTTTAGCCACAACCTCCATTCTCTCTTGCGCGCGCACACACACACACGCAGCTATCGTGTAACTGCACACTCTTACTTCATCACAGACCACTGACTGCCAGGTTCAGCCCACACAGCGATACAATCCACCTATGGAGTACCACTGAACAATACAGACGCAATCTGACCAGAAACAGTGGCTGAGGGTTTTTTCTGTTGATATCCAAGCAAGTGTAAGGAGAGGCTGTGACGAAGAATTTCAATTCCTCTCAAGTCTATTTACCGGTCTACAACTAACACACTCAACATTGTTTCCTGCGTGGTTCTGCAACAATGGGCGCCGTATTTTCTTTCAAATCGACCCGTTTCTTTTTCTCTCTGCTGTGGGGTCATATCCACCACAGCATGCTGTGAGAGGACGGAAAACGCTGCCATTTCACATGGAGCTGAGCTCATTTCTTTATTACCTCTCAAGAATGGGAAAAAGAAAATGTGTGTGAGACGGAGAGACAATGAAACATATATATGGGGGGAAAAATATGGCATACAACACTAGAACCAGACCACTGTGGAGAAGAAATCCTCAGGCAGGGAACTCTGGGAAGTTAAAGGAGTGAGAAAAGTGTCCCTCACTAGTACTACCCAAATCACAAATATAAGTAGGCTAGATGGAATTTTATGGGGGGGAAAAATTCCCACCCTGCAAAACCATTAATTAGAATTAAAACTCATAACTTTAAGCTATCATTGGAACTTCATGACATGTAATGGATGATAGGGTCCTAAAACGTATTAACCACTCGACCTACACAGACTTTAAAATTATATGGGGGCCACTCCCAATGAGAGATGGTGTTCAGCGAATAATTACGATGATCCAAGCCGCGACGTTCGCCGAGCAATAAAACATGTTTCTATCTGTTTTTTCTGACATCCCATCTCATCCCCTTGCACCTTATTGAACAAAGAGAGAGCAAGAGAGAGAAAGACACAAGGAGACAGACAAGTCGTAAACGGTTTTGTCGTGTACAGTACACGGAAACATATCGGGTCGGTGTGTGTCATTCATTTTTTAAAGGGATAGCTCACCCTCCCAATTATTTAAAAAAAAGAACGTTCCAACCTTGTATGATTTTCTTCAACTAAATACTAAAGAAGATTTTTTTTTTAAATGACGCCACGTGGTCTAAAAGAACACTATACCCCCATTGAGGTTCATTACAATAACAAAAAAGTCAGATAAAAGGAAGTCATACAGGTTTGGAAAGATGTTAGGGTGAATAAATAATAAGTTCCTTTTTGGGTGAACGATCCCTTTAATTTTTTGGAGAAGGAAAACAACGTGTGTATGTTAGCTGTTGTGTCTGTGAATTTCAGAAAGGGTGGCGGTATTAGCAACCAGATGGAGCTGACGTGGCTGGGTCTTATAAAACAAGTCTTACTATGTGGCCTGAAATCATTAGCTGGGCACATCGGCCCGTCTGTGGCTACGGTGTGAGTTACATTGACACTATTTTGATCCTAGTCAGATGACACCAGCTCTTTTGTCCAGTTATGTGCAGTCAATGCCTGCGAACTGAGCACGAGGCGGCTGGTGGTGATCTCACACTCATATAGCGCAAATGCAACACACGCTTTACAGGTTAAGCCCAGCTCATCTCGATCTGAACGCTTTTAATCTACATAAAGGGTCCTGCTTTTTCCACCGGCGGTGCTCGGCTGCGCAGTGACAGATTTAAGGCTAATTAATGGGGTGGTCCTCTTTTCTCAGGCATCAGCATTTTGCTTTTCTTACTGTGCTAATCCAAATACCAAGAGGGGAACATAAAGATGCTTGCTCATTAAAACCACTCGCTCCAGTACTGCTTTACACATATACCACTATTCCAACACCGCTGTTAAACAAGAGCAGGACTCAACGCCGGCCCCATCAACACTGTTGCTTGGTACTAACTTTCATCTCATCATATTGCAGTGGCCCCAAAAATGTTCATACACTTTAGCCACATTTAACATTGTATGAATGTCATTACATAAAAGAGATAAATAGAGAGGTTTATGTAAATAAATAAGCAAATATTTCACAAAAAAAGATTGTTTGGTTTTAAATGATGAAACTACATACATGTTCTGTTCAAAATGAAGACGAAAAGTATTTGAACACTTACTTTGTGGCTGACATGTTAATGGAACGTGTCCATATGGTGAATGTCATGGACATTACTCGAGGTTCCTCAGCTAGGACAGCTTTGAACTTGAGGAGAACTGACCTCATATATCCACTAAAACCACCTTCAGGGTTTTTGGTTAATTGAAAAAAACATAATTGACAACATAGACAAAAAAAAAATTGTCAGCTGTCACTTCTTTGCAGATGTCACTTGGGATTGATATTCATTATCTAATGTTGTGAGATTCAGACATTTTAAGTGTGACTTTCATGCCCAAAGGTATTTAGATATTTTTTTGGGACCACAGTATATTTAGGGATTATAGTAAATACAATTATGCTTAAATAAACATATAAAATAATAAAAAAAATATAAAAAAATTAAAAAAAAATAAAAAATATAAATAAAAATATTTTTTAATAAAAAGTCTCTAAATAAAAAATAAAATAAAAATAAAAAAAATCAGGAAAGAAACTTAGAAATGGCACAATAAGATCTTTAATTTGGAAAATATTTTATATACATATATTTTAACATGCATTAGTGTTCACATAATTAAATAGTGTCACAGGAATTTTAATGTGATGGATGCATAAGGTATATGAAAAACAGTGTAAGAATGTCTCGTTCACGGCTGACGAGGACATACCTATAGTGAGAGAGGGGGGACAAATGGAGCTCTGTTCAGGAGTCCTGGCTGTGATTTGTCTCCCTGAACCACCAGTTTCCTCCTATCAGGAGAGCCTCAGCTCAATGACAGAGACCAGCACAATGGAAGCGTTGTGCTTGATCCCACACAAGAGGGACAGAGTCAACAGCTGAGCTCGAGAGAGAAGATGGCTCCTGGAATGCCCTGCAGCAGTTGCTACTGTTGACTAATGGGAATCTGAGAAGAGGGAAGGTGATATGGACGCAGAGAATGGCACAGTGAGGCAGAAGCAGCTGCTTGTTTTGTCATCTGAAAATGGAGCACTCTATTTGGAGCAGGGACAGAGTTCTGGAGGTCCACACTAGGCAGTCAGGAGGGGAATGATTTGTCTCTCCTGTCACACGCTCCTCTGGGAAGTGTGTTTGTATTATGGATGTTTGATACGAAGCATACAGGCTGCGGAGGGTTTTGATATGGATTGAACAGAGCTGCTGCCAGAATCTGTTTGTATCAGTCTATCTTCCTTTTTTTTTGTCGGTGCTGAAGGCTTGTCAGTAGCGTCTCTCTCTCCCTCTCTAAGGGGAAAGACATGCGGAATCATTTTTGTCCACAGAGTGGCAGAATGTCCGCAACGTAAAAAAAATAAAATCTATTTAATGTATGCCTTGCAGGGTGACAAGAGAGATGACTGGCAAGAAGTAGAGGGAGACAAGCTTTTGATCATGTGTCCTAACAAGCCATTCCAGCTCATGTCAGCTCAACCCCAGCAGAATTACATTATCTATTCAAACAAAAGTGATGGGCCAGATCTTGCTCTTTACTGAGCTACCAACTCAGCTGTACTCCAGCTTACCTGCCAACTCTCTAGATCCACACATAACCCTAAAGATTAACGAACATATTTAGACATGTGTACAAGCACGCTTGGATTAACCAAGCCCAAACTGTATATAGGCTTTCATTCGGACAAGCAGCTCAGTCGAAGAGTGCAAGAGGCGAGAAAACTTCCAACGACTGATGTTTGGCCCAGTGTACACTGCCCGAGGGATCGGTGGACTGACATAACAGAGCGATGGAACGTTGTGTTTGAAGTACGCTTCAAGATCTCAGGTTCGGAGCGAAAACTGGCCAAGAAATTTAAAAAGGATCGACCTCATTGTATATGCATCAAGTCTAGGGCCGGTGCCATACATCATTATAACAAAGATTGTTATTAATTAGGTGGAATAGAAATCAGAAGTGGGCAGCCTGGAGAGCAAAGCTAGCCCCTCTGCTATTTCAACAAGAACCCTTTCAAGAGGGTCATAAAAATGCAACCGAAATGGCATGCGGTAAAACAGCTTTCTGCACTCAATTCTCCCGCTGCCCAAACCCATCAATCTCTCGATCTCGATGGGGAAAAGGCACATGCTGCCTGGAGATATTGGGCTGGATGTTGAAGAAAAGAGAAAAAAAGGACAGATTTCAGTTAGAAATGTATAAATACAGGAGAGGGTGATAGCTTCCTAAAAATGTCTCCGCAAACATACTTCAACAGAAAAACAAGTGCCTCAAAGGAGATTTTGAGGACAGATAGCCCCCATAGAGCAGATCAGGAAGGTAACACAAACACACACACACACACACAGCTGTTATTTAAATGCACACCGGTGCTCACCTGCTGCTGAAATGGCTGAGATCTGCAGAGGGGTGGGGGGCCTCTAGAAATATCCCTCTGTCCCAGAGATCAGGCTTTACGTGGGATGGAGGCACAGAAGAATCTGCCCCCCACCCCTGCTAAACTCATTAAGTCAATACACAAAGTTCCAGGTGTATCGAGTCGTTCGCTAACCTCGACTCTCCTCTGGCCCCTCAGAGGGCTCAGGGTTACCAGCTAAAAGAAACTCCTTATCCATGCCACATTAGCAACTGTTCCTGTTGTCAGCCAGGTCACTCCTGAGGGTGTAAATCACTCCTTTTCAGAAAGTGCCACTTCTACACCTGTTGGCTCTGACAAATTTCTGAACATGCCTAACAACCTTGCCTTTTCACTTTCACAAGGGAAAAGAGTGCAAGAGTGCATAAGGTTGAGCAACTGTGCAGGGACACGCGACACAGACTTTTTATGATGGTTTTTGCTTTTTAAACAATCTATGAGGTTTATGACTATTATAGATTTGTTTTAACAAGTAGTAATAGATTGCAAACTGCATAACAGCGTGTGTGGTCTCCAGCAGAAGTGGAGCAGACTGACAGGATGTCATAGAGGAATGACAGGCTGCATGGATGGTCTATTTTTCAGCCACCAATCTGAACTCCTGCCACTGAACTGCCTGCAAAATGTAATTCTGGCATTCAGACGAACATGGCTCTAAGCGTGGATTAGCAGTAAACAAGCTATTACCAGCAGCCATGGCCAATCCTGCCAATACAAGACTGCTGACTAAGTTGGCAGAGCCAGTGGTTCACTGGTGCCCAAACTAGAGCAGTAGGCAGAATGCCTTCTTGACTAGGTGTGGATGCTTCTCCCTCGATCTTTCTGTCTGCTACACTCTAAAAAATGCTGGGTTGTTTTAACCCAATTTTGGGTCAAATATGGACAAACCCGAAATGTTGGGTTAAAAATGTAATGTAAAAATTTAACCCAACGGCTGTGTTAGTCCATATTTGACTCAAAGTTGGGTTAAAACAACCCAGCATTTTTTAGAGTGTACTAATTATGTTAATTTACAAACCTTTTTTTCAGTAGAAATGTAATGTAAATCATTGGTGATTCATATAATGCAAATCAATAGCTACAATCAGTTTGAAAGTCAAAAAAAACAACTTATACAGTACATGCTAAACAAAGTTGCATAAAAATAGTGCTTACACAGCAATGCTTTTACAATGAAAGCTTATTATGGGTCAAGGCATTTTTAAATATAATACATTATTGGGGTTCTGAATCAGTGGCAAAAAATTGCCAACCACCATCACATCACTGAATGGCGGTCGCTTCCTGCAGTTAAGGGCATGTGGAGTTTGTCCAATGGCTTAAAGGTCATTATTTCTGACTTACTTTATGATGGTTGCATCCAAAATTCAAGGAATCAGAAACACACTTAAGTATTATTTTTATATGTATTTTTTCTCTAGTTTTTCAATGTAAAAAAATCCTCAGTTTCGACATCCCCTCTAAGCCATTTCTTTCTAAATATATGGTTTTCAAATCTGCGTAATTTAACATGAAGCATTTACATAAGCGGGGCATGCAGAGGGGCTGATTAGTGTTAATGCAACCACATAAATGCAAAAGGGTAATGTGGCATTAGTGCATGACTCAATGAGATGTTTTTGAAAGGTCTGTAACACTTTAAAGGCCTTGTGGAAAATCGTAGAATTTAGTTGAGGCCATATATGTGAGTGTAGTTCTAAAGGTTGAGAAAATACACTTTTAACAGATATACTCATTTAAAATTGACATCCTTTCTTTTGGACAAAAAATATTGATGGCATATTCTCCCTCACAGTGATTTATACAAATGATGGCACCATACAAAATCACACAGTCCTTCATTAGTCACTGTTTTGAGCTATAAGTAAATAAAGCATAAAAAATGTTAGCAGACAGGGGAAAAATATACATTTGCAAAATGACATTAATATGTTTCCTGCTAAAATTAATACACTGCTATATTTGAATGGCCATAAAGAATAGATAGCGCCACAAAAAAAATATAATTGTGTAGTTGGCAGGAAAGAAAGTCATGATTATCAAACCATCGAGTGGTTGATGTCATGAGATAAACAAATCATTCGACATTTGTGTCTCATTTATTTAAGCTCAATAACCAAATCATGTACACCGCCTTCATTTCAGACAGGGCTTGAAGGACTCTGCACTCATCTGCTCTTAAACATATGGTATAAAATACATAATCTTCCATTTACCAGATTTATTTCAGATTTATTTACTTTGATTTATTATGTTGTCAGCATATAGCTTGTTAGCTTATTATCAAGGGTTGAAAAGGCCTTTCAATATGGCTAATTCAGCAAAAAGGTACAAGAGGTGGTGTTATGTTTTGAATATAGTCGTAGTAATATAATTAAATATTGCTAGGCTCGACTTGCAGTGTTAAATCACTTCAGTTATGACTATATTCATAATATAAAACATCCTCGAGGGCCTTTTTTACACTAAAACCACTATTGTTTCGTTTCTTGTGGCTATACAATTATAACGGTGAGCGTTTCAACACTTACAGACGTGGCATGAAACACAAAACCGTGGACATTGACTTACACAACAGAGGATCACAGGAAACAATACTTGACCATGACACCTGGCAAACATGAGGGTTTAAATACACAGACTAATGACAGGGACAAGGGACACCTGTGAACAATGAACAGATGATTAACCAATGACAAGACACATGACAGGATCACATGACAAACAGGGAATCACATGACATGAACAAAACCAAAACTTGACAGAGACGAAACCATATTTTTATGCATATTTTTTTACAAAAAAGGAGAGATAAAAGATCATTTAAGTCACAATGAGAAACCCGTACGGTAGCAATTTCTTTCTTTCATATTGCTCAAATTATTGAAAATAAAAAAGTAGGGCAGGACTTGGTTCTATCCATTGGTTGTTTATTGAATGGAGACGGTTTTGGATGAGAGTTTGCTGTCAATTGTGAGTAAAAGGCTGGGTTTCTCTTTTTGTTATACTGTTTGAAACTATACTCACCTAAATGATTATGAGGAACACCTGTTCAATTTCTCATTAATGCAATTATGCAATCAACCAATCAAATGGCAGTTACTTCTATGCATTTAGTGGTGTGGTCCTGGTCAAGACAATCTCCTGAACTCCAAACTGAATGTCAGAATGGGAAAGAAAGGTGATTTAAGCAATTTTGAGCATGGCATGGTTGTTGGTGTCAGACCCGGCCTGGTCTGAGTATTTCAGAATCTGCTCAGTTATTGGGTTTTTCCACGAACAACCATTTCTCTGGTTTACAAAGAATGATGTGAAAATGGAAAAACATCCAGTATGCGGCAGTCCTGTGGGCGAAAATGCCTTTTTGATGCTTGAGGTCAGAGGAGAATGGACCGACTGATTTAAGCTGATAGAAGAGCAATTTTGACTGAAATAACCACTCGTTACAACCAAGGTATGCAGCAAAGCATTTGTGAAGCCACACCACACACAACCTTGAGGTGGATTGGCTACAATAGCAGAAGACCCCACTGGGTACCACTCATCTCCACTAAAAATAGGAAAAAGAGGCTACAATTTGCAAGAGATCACCAAAATTGGACAGTTGAAGACTGGAAAAATGTTGCCTTGTCTGATGAGTCTTGATTTCTGTTGAGACATTCAGATGGTAGAGTCAGAATTTGGCATAAACAGATTGAGAACATGGATCCATCATGCATTGTTACCACTGTGCAACGATCTGTACACAAGTCATAAACAATATGAACAATACCTACTATAAATAAATTAATTAATTAATCTGCAGCAGAGCTCAGAGCTCTGTTGTTTACATTGATTATTAATGTAAGGTTATGTGCTTTGAGATATGAGGTCGTTCAACTCCATCTCTTGTGATGCTTTGCAGACTCTGCTGTGTGTTCATGTGTTTTGGAGGAGGTGTGGCTTTGGAGATGCTCTGAAGGGAACGTGGGACGTTATGTATTCAAATGTCATTGCCAGCCTCTCTGAAACTGCCTACCCTACCTTTAAGTAAACTAAATAATTGGAGAAGTTCAGTACCAATGGAGGGAATGTTTTGATTAATCATTACAAGATCAATTTTATTTTGTAAAAATTTGACAAATTAATTGTTCACAATAAAATCTATAAATAAATCAGTAAATTTTCATTTCATGTCGACTTAATTTTTTTGCGGTGCAAATAAAACATTAAAAATAATAATAAAACAATAATAATAATAGTAATAATAAAAATTATTACAAAAATTTCACAATTACTATAATTCAGTGCCGTTTCTTTGTAATTATTTGTGAAATTAACCTGTTAAAATATTACAAAGTAAATTTTACAATCGCTATTTTGAACTCGATAATAGCTAGAAATCGATAGCTAGTTGGAACACAATATTGACCAATCAGCATTCAGCATTGTAACTATTGCAACCATGTTATAATAGACTATAATCTGTATGTTGCAACTATCCATGTTATAATTGACTATAACATTTTTATAACCTATTGTGAAAACAGGATATTTGATCTAGTTACATTCTCTTTCTTCTCAAAACCGTACCCGATCTCACGAGAATTCGTACAAATTTTACGAGGTGGCTAATTCGTAACAATTCGTACGACCTCACTCGTACGA
>JAOTRC010000016.1:10546948-10559103 GCA_027497675.1 Cyprinella lutrensis | reverse complement strand
CAAACTTATGAATAATAGTGTAATTCCATTACAAAATTAAGGAAACAGAGGCGAATGCCAAAACTTGCATGGAATCTCTGAAAATACCATAACTAACTACACAATAAATACAAATACAACAAATAACATGATTCCTCCCTTGCCACTAATAGTCTTTTAATGAGGTCTATTGTTCTCAAGCACAACTGAAATGTTTACACTGTTTTTCAAAAAGACAACTAAACAAATGAGCTAATGACATTCAACTGCAATGTAATGCACAGAACCAATGTAGCTATATTTTGACATAATCCATAATATGTGGGAGTGAACTTCATCCATTAATCATGCTTCAATTAAGACTTAGCCTGCAGTGGAATTGGTATAACGAACCGTAGGCTACCTCTTATTTTGGGATAGCATAGTTACAGGAATAGCTATTGTGCTTCTGTTTGCCCACTCATGTCATTTGTATGTGTGACTAAAAGACTTAGTCCTTAAATGGATGCTAAAATTAACTCCATCAGAGGCAATGTTTAGCTAATTTAAATGACCAAATTAAAGTCTTAATTTCCAAAGAAGGCCAAACGTCTGGACCAGCTTACGACAGAAGTCCTGGGAAAATGTTACAATGTGCCTGACAATATCACAAAAAGAGAATGCAAATCGCTAAGAAGGTGTGGGAAGGGGGGTGGCTTTCAAATCTCACTAAAAACTCAAAATCGCCCTTATATCATTTAATAGATCCCCCTCTCCCCTCTAATAACAGGCTTAGAAAGTCTTTACTAATGGATATCTAAGCTGATCCCATCTATCTCTTATAAGGCAAGGCGCTTCAACGAAATTACGCTCTCTCAGAAAACAATCAGCTGCCAGCAAGTGACTCGGGGTTACAGAGGCTTTCAGAGCAATATTACTGTCTCTCGCTGGATTGCACTGACTCATTTCTCAGTATAGTGGCAAATGGGGCCTTTCAGCAAACACTTCCTTAAAATGTGGCCTGAGAACATTTTCAGAAAATGTGAAGAGTGTACTTTCAGGTCCCATTTTCAACCGTGTCGTTCACCTTTGAAAATCAAAAATCGCCAATGACTCTGTATAACAAACACTTTTCTCTAAACAAATCTGTAGAGATATTCAGCTGTCTTTGTTATCTTAATGGCAGTAGAAGATCTGAGATGACAACTTTGTTGTTTTTAACAAAGAGGTTGGTTACTTTGAAAGAAAATACAAAGAGTGCAGATTTGTAAGTGGTGGTTGACTAACACCAGAGGTGGGCGACCTTCACCCATCGCCCAGATGGAAGTTTCTGAACACTGCGTTTTTATTTGACTGCATGGTCACTGAATGGGTTCTTGAGGCTATAGATTAAACCAGTGAAAGCATAAGAAGATAAGCAGGGCATACAGGGATAAAGAAAGAAGAAAAATAAAGGAAGAGCTTTATTGAATCATTCAATCAAAACTATATTCTGGGTTCAATGCGAGTTAAACTCAGCACTTGTGGCATAATGTTGATGACAAAAAAAAAATGTTCCTTTTCTTTTAAATGAGAGGTTTACAATGAGGCACTTACAATAGTGTCAAAAGAAGTGAATGGGGCCAATCCATACCATAAGTTAACATAATTAAAATGCCATTTAGTGTAACCACAATATGAAAACTGAATAAATAAGCCTTGATGCATGTTTTGTTGGCCGAGAGACAACTATTTGAAAATCTGGAATCTGAGGTTACCTTCCCATTTATGTTCGCAATTGTGCTGCATTCACTCACTGTTTTAAAAAAAATGGTAGGAAATTTACATAATATCTTCATGGAACATGATCTTTAATAACCTAATGATTTTTGACATAAAATAAAAATCGATAATTTTGACCCATACAATGTATTGTTGGCTATTGACACAAATACTGTATACCTGTGCTACTTGTGACTGGTCATATATATGTTGATTGAGCTTAGCTTGTATTGAACCAGGAATATTTATTACATAAGGGAAAATCCCTTTATGCATTGTTTAGAGGCAAAGAACAACTCAACATGAAACATATTTAAGTTTGATTCATTCCAACAGCCGGAAACTAAAGTCTCCCCAGTGGCCGCTATTGGCTAACATGCCTTCACCTGCTGTTATAGCATTCCATTGACTCCCATTCATTTTGACGTCACTTTGACAGAGAATAACTTTACATCTGAGGCATTTAAAGACTCCATTTGTCCATTGTTTATTTCTAAAGAAACACGACAATGTATAAAATGCTCCATTACCTTGTCGTTATAACACGCGACTCTCTGTCGCATAGTTGAGAAATTAACATATAGATAGAAGTAGAAGCTCGCACACAATCAGGGGGATGTGGATACATAAAGTCAAGGAGAAGCCCATAGAGAGTCAAAGTTGCTCCTGCTGTATTGAATGCTAATACTCACGATCTCTGTCTCTGCAAGATTCGGAAGGGAATGATTCAGATTCCTCTTGTCACGGCTACTAGAAGACATTCAACTGTGAGACAGGTTGCTCACGTCACATTTACAACATCAAGCTCAGTTTGAGCCAGCGCAGTGCGCTTGGCAATCAGGATGTGAGTGCTTCTAATTGACATTATTTTTCTCCATTGAAGTCTATGGGGTCGCTGTGTCCATTTCTTTTACCGTCTATGCTTGGAACCACAATGAGACTAATTGAACAAGTAAAAATACAGAACCTCTTTCAATCGGATATGTATGGTTGCTTCTGTGAAAAACACTAATCGAAATGAAATATGCTGACCACAAGGAATTCTGGTGTTAAAAAAAAGCCTAGACAGAGCTCAAAGTCCCCAGTAAACTGGAACTGTGTTTCTCTTCAGGCTAAGGAATGTCTCATTCAGCCTCAGGTCAATTCACTTCCTCCTATTGAAACAGTAGCAACATCCCCATTTAAACCCCTAACCTTGAGCTTCCTGTTGACAGAATGGAAATCCCATGGATCCAACACAGCTGGCCAGTTGAGAATGTTTCTTTCTGCTCATGCTGAGATGATTACACACCGGAGACTTGACAAAAATGAGTCTCTGTGTGACTGTGAGATGTGTGCTTCAAGTCCAAATAGCATTAGCCCCTCAGCTAAGAAGAAAAAAAATCTACTTCACACACCTAATTGTTTTTCATCATTGTCCCCGATTACCTGCCATGAACACCAAAGGTGACCAAAATGTGCTTTCAATTGCGCCACCCCTGCCCTTTAACAGCATGTTTCAGCATGTGTGTGTAATCGGTTAGCAAAGCACAAATCTGTTCAGTGATTAAAAGTTCAGGCGTGCTGGTCCAAGCCTCTGCAGCTATGTTTCTGAAGGTTTAAACACAGGACATGAGCCGAAGATTAGTATGGGCCTGGGAGGAAGCCGGGGCTGACGTTACGGAAATTACTGCAGGGCTGGAGCTGCTTGATTAGGACTGAAGTGATGGGATTAGCAGGCCTCTCCATTTTGGAAAGGTGTGGGAGGGGAGAACGACTTTGAAGCTGGCATTACTAATCACGGTGGGTGTGGTACTCTGTATTCCATACATGGGGATGTGATTTCAGATATAAAAAACGAAACATGATGCATTCCGCGTGGCTAATTCCGCTAGCATGTCACTGATGTCGTGCCTAACAGCCCTTCCTATGTGAATCTCACACCCGAACGCAGTCAGTGGGGAATGGAAGCACTCACTATATCAGTTCTTGTATTTTGATTCTGATGTTACAAAGCACAGTTAATATTTTGTGAGATGCCATGTTGTATTTGAATTCGTATTTGCGAAATCACACTTTGGCTTCCCGCCATGAGGCAATTACCCACCCTAGAATATGCTTCCCACATTTGTTATTGAAAAAGGTATGAAGGGCAAGTAGGCCCATGATGAAACTCTCTGGCAATTTTGACTCTCTCAAGTCCTTAAACCTGAAGGGAATATGTTCCGGGAATTAATGAATTCAACATGTGAGTGCAAGGAAAGCGACATGAAAGTATCGCCCGGGTCTGTTTTCTCTTACAACTGCGGCTGCATTCTTATTTTGTAGCTCTCTGCTCCGGGTCGTCTCTTCACACATCTTAATATCAAAAATAATGCACTAACTGGCTGTTGGATGTTGCATTGCCAGTGTTGGCTCTGTTTGTCTAGCTGCCTCTTTGAATGTGGTGATAAAATTAGCATTAATGTGCTTCCTAAAAAGAAAATTAGCAAGCGCCTTTGATATGTCTCTGTATTTATTTCTTTGTTATTGCATTAGGCAAAAAGTTTGGAATCTCTTATACTGACAACTTATTACAACAATACTGATTCCATTGTTCCCTAAATACAAAGAAATCAAAAGCCATTTTTAAACTTCAGATTCCATCAAAAGCAAAAACATTTTTAACTTGAATGAGTTTTGATGCTATTGTGTTCTTCATACTGCATAATTTAGCTGAAGTCAAACAGCCGGATGCATTCGATGCATACTCCTCGGGCTCTTCTCATTAGCTTTTGAAGGGGTTTTTTGTGTTTCATTATTAAAACAAATTTTCACTGGTATGACTGCAACACAATTATTCTGAGACATGTTGCCAAAGCTAAAAATTACAGACTTTTATACTTTCATTGCTTCATCCCCATTGTGGCACCAAATCATTTGGACTCGGTATGAAAGCCTGATTACTTTAAAGAGGTCCATTTTCAGTAAGACTAAAGTGGAAGGAGGGTGATTCCAGCACATGCCTTACCATGCCAAACCATGCCCCAGGGTGAATTTAGGATCCCGTTAAGTGAACATTAATGTCTCGTTAAGATCAGTCCAAACGCCTCAAACATGCTGTACATCAGCTTTCTCGGAGGGCCTCGATGCGCTTGGCTGCTCACCCAGGGCAAATGAGAGATGACAAGAGCCCTGCTATTTTTAAAGCACACACTTCACAAGGCATCCACTGTCTCATGCAGTCTGGTGGGTGATGGTGCAAAGAATCTCTGCTGGACAGCGGCAGGGTTAAACACCACAGCCGTGCCTGTAGGAGGCTTAAGGAAAGGTCTCAGATGATAATGAGGAACATAAAGTTCATCTTAACTTCTGGAATGAGAAATCCACAGCTGAGAAGCTTTAAGTGAGCTTCTTGTCCATTTAAATAAATATAGGGTTTCTGGTCTCATTGACTTCCATAGTATTTTTTTTTTCCTACTATTGAAGTCAATGAGACCGGAAACTGTCTGGTTACTGATATTCTTCTAAATATCAGAAAATTGGCTGAATACATTCGAAAACGGTAAAACTCAACTGTTTAACTCTGGGGGGGTGGTAAAATGAGCCTATTTCCAAAAAAAGTGGAGTATTCCTTTAAAGGGGAAGCAAGCTATAAGTAATTCATAGATTGAATTCCCCAGTAATTATTTTTATGTTATGACCGATAACCGATAAATGGCTGATATTGAAATTCTATACTATTTTGTTTTGTCTAAATTAATTAAAAACAAAACAATAAAGACTAAAATCAAGTTAATCAACCGTTAAAAACATCATGTGTATTGGCATTACAATTTGAAAAATTGATATTTATTTTGAGATTTTTCAAAAATAACATTTAGCAGTGCTATGAATCATTCTTGTTTAACAAATAAGATTAACAATTAAATACAATATTGACCAATACTAATAAATACAATTTACAATATAGGTTTTTCGGGTTTTGCTATCATTCGGTCCCCACATGGATACACAAACAAGACCACACACACGGTCAACTTTATGCATGTCCCATGAGTACATACAATTACACCATTACAGTAACTCTATGGTTAATGCTTTAACCATAATTGTAGCCTCATGCTGTGTCAATCAATCCTAGCATTCATTTAATGGCTTTCAAATGCTTTACAATCCATCCCTTGCTTGCATTATGATTATTCGCTTGCTCTGAGTGAAAAATGACAGCCGGTTTGTGGCTCTCAAAATTCCAAACTTAACCTTTGCCCCAATCCAGACACTTGTGTAATGAGAAGATGTTTGACATCATGCAGTTGAAAATATGAAACTCATCATTGTCAGACAGTGAGAGCGGGAGGGATCTGGAAACAGGCAGTGAGACATTCCCAGCTCTGATCTTCGAAAACACCCGCGGTTTGATTACAATTACTGTGAGAATTAAACCTCCTGCCAGCATGTTCTCAGCGTGAAAGCTGGGTTTTTGCTGAGCAGGTAGAGGTAGGTGAAGTGTGTGTCAGGATTTGGGTCTACCCTATCTCTGGCTCAGCATGAAGGCCTGGCTCAGATCTGCAAACCTCTCCGCACGCTCTTCCTCCAGCAGGTGCAGCGTAGGATGGATTTGACTTTCTGAGACTGCTGTTGTCCTCGACTGTCAGCAATATTATGACAGTATAAAGGAACAACATGAAATAGCTTTTGAAATGCATTTAAAGCAACAAAAGGAAAACTCTGTCATCATTAACTCGCCCTCATGTCCTTCCCAAAAAGTATGACTCTTCTGATGTTTTGAATGGGAGGAAAAAAGTCCATATACAGTACATTCATGAATGCACTTTATCTAATCAAAAAAAAAATGGGGCAACAGATTACAAGCAATAGTAATAATTCAATTTAACAGAATTGAGTAATAATTATTCAAATTTATGCCTTAAAATTTAACCATTTAAAATGTGTAAAACTTACATTTAAGTCGCCATTATGCTGATCGGTGTTTGTTGTAGGTTTCTCCTTCAGTGATTCTGCTTGTTAACATCAGGTGTCTTCAATGTTGGCAATTTAGAATAAAGAGTTCTTAATTAATCTTTGACGTCTGTCTGTTATTCAGACATTTTTCTTTAATTTTTTGGTGTAAACTTTACTCATTTTAAAGTGTTAACTTTTAAGGAATGATTTGATTAATTATTACTCAATTCTAATTTGTTCAATTTAATTAATGATATTGCTTGTAATCTGTTGCCACAATTTTATTGATTAGATAAAGCGTATTCATTTTTACAGTGTTGTTTAGCATTTGACTGACTCACTGTATGGACAAAAAACTGTAGAAAATTTTCAGAAGAACAGGTTTGAAATGACATAAGTAAGTGATGACAGAATTTTCCTTTTTAGGTAAACTATTTATTTGTTTGTTTGTTTGTTTCAGGGGCAATACACATTATCAATACTACATAAAATATGTAAAATTATTATTTTATTATTATTATAATAATGATATTTATTATTATCATTATTATTATTTTTTTATGTAAAGTGCTTTAAGAAACTACTTTTAAAGGCACTATAAAAAATAAAGATATTATTATTATTAAAATGCACCAGGATTTAGCTAAATTGGCTAATTTTCATCTGTCCTGTAGTATTCAAATTCTATATTTTGAGTGAAATGCAATTAGAAATAATAAAGGGCAGTTTGGGGGATTTGATGCGATATGTTAGGCTATGATGTTTTGATATTAATGGTTAATGGTTTCCTCAGGTTTGCACTGCAGGAGTACAGGCGTCATTGCAAAATGTATTGCCGTCAACTGTAAGCCAGAGATAGGCTAATGTTAAATGATATTAAACTGTGACTTGTAAAGCCACTTTTTGTATATCCACTGCATTTGTCACAGTAAAGTAATGTCTTTGAATAATCTTCATGTAATTAATTCAATTAAAATATGTAATCAGTTGACTGCACAACTCTGTCATTTGTGCACAATATGTAGATGTTTTCCAAGATGCTGCTTTTTTTTATGTAATAAAGTAAAGGTGCAAAACGCACTCCGGAAAAAACAAAGCCAAGCAGGTTTCTCTCAATAAAGAAAATATATGCATAAGCATGCACCAAAAAAAGATAATACATACACTGGGAATAGGGATGACCTGAACCTGATCACACTGAAAAATAAGACCAGACAGACAGACAGACAGAGAGAGAGAGAAAAAAAAGAAAGACAGAGGGAAAAAACAAAACAGGAGAAAGAGAATAATCAAAAAAAGCAACAAAAAAGCACAACAAACACAACACTGTAAAAGCAAACAACGCAACAGAGATTACAAACAGTTGTACATTGTTATTACATGACTAAGACACACACAGGCATGCTGACAAAAATCACATCCTTGTTCACAGTGTAATCTTGTCAGGATTCTCTCTGTGAGGGCTGGGAAACACATGGGTTTCATTTAAAGTATCTGTGGGTCTAAAACAGAGCAGCTCAGAGTGCATGCACATGTAAAATGGCAGGATATTTCACAGCAGATCGCGGGTCATTTACAAGCAAACATTCGCAGTAACGCGATCTGATTCAGATCCATTTATAGCTGCCCGTACCTGCTTTGGCAGCACACACGAGTGTTTGTGGAGAGCCAAGGCTTAAAGTTTCACCATGGACAGTGAGGTCATTTCACATGGTACACTGCCCAGCGTTTGTGTGTGTGTGTTTGGATGTGTGCAAAAGATAGAAAGAAAAAGAACAAGAAAGAGAGAGGGGTAAATACACTAAACATTCAGCACATTAAGTGACGTCAATATGGCGGCACCCGTGAGGGGGTCTGCTCCATGTAAAATAAAATAAAACAGCTTTTATTAGCCTACTAACGGACTGGAGTCTTCATTAGGAGTGTGCTAGTGCAAAATAAAATAAAATGATAAAATAAAACAATTAAAATGGAATGGCCCCTTTATTGTAAAAGAACAGTCACAGAGGGATCATGTGTCAGTACATGATATATTTCCACCATCCCAGTCTAAAATTTTATTTAAGGTTTCTTTCAAGTATTGATTATTAAAATGCAATTGATAATTAAAATCAATGTTATAATACATTTGGCTAGTCTTCATCTTTAGCAAAAGTCTCAATGTGATTCCGCTCCCAATAGGAGAAACAACCGAGATATTAAAGAGATCTCGTTTGAACTTTTTACTTTCCTTCATGGTGACCTGCTTTGAAAAATGAATTGAAACTGAAAACAGCGCAAACAACATGTGCAAATCAGCATGCGGAATGCATTCTTAGTGTATTCCCCCTTAAGAGTACATAGCGGATGGCAGAAGAAGAGAAAGAAAAAGACGGGAAGGAACAAACTGGGCGGCAAGTAATCAATCACCAAATGCACACATTTTATTGGAATTAAAGAACCAGTTCAGGAATGTGAGTGTGTGTGTGAGGGAGAGAGAGAGGGAGAGAGAGAGAGTGTGTGTGGGGAAGCAGGCCCATCATTTCTAGAACTGGATGGTAAACATCACAGCGAGTTCACCGAGTTCGGAACAGCTGGAAAACTTTGCGGTATGGACACGGGAACAGCGTGCACAGAGCCTGCATTCGGGCGCAGCTCACAAACAAGGAAAAAAAAAACCTCAGCTAAAGCGAGAGAAAATGAGTTTGCTAATAAACAGACGTTATTCTGAGCTGACACAACATTAGCAATTCAAACGCAGTATAAACTAATCTTTCTAATTTCATGATGTATCCAGAGCCGTATTAAAAGTGCCGTTAGAGAAGTATATGAGGCCTCACCTTTGCAGGGCTGCTGTTCTCCTCGGCAGGTGGAGGGAGGGAGCAGGTCTTGTTGTTGGTGGCTGGTGGTTCTGCATTATAGTCCCGGAAACAGCAGAAGAAGGGACTAAAGATACTTCTGTTCCTGTGTTTCTTTAAACTGCTGTTGGACTGGGAGACTGTGACAGAGAAAAACACACACAGACCACGCGTTGGTCACTCCAATGTACAAACTGTTCAAAACATCTGGGGCTTTACCTTCCCTGCCCTGTAACTTAAAACCCGTCGGCCTCGCATACAGCGCACATTCACGAAGGAGGTCGTAACGAGTGAAAAAACAACGGTCTGTTGGAGTTTGCTTATTGGTTACTGTGTAAAGCACACATGACCGAACAAGTGTGCAAACAGCTCCTTTTGTGTATTATGGTACACAGAACGCGTCTCCATGGACGACTCGGTCACCTTTGCCCCCTGCGCTTGCACGCCTGCTGTTCTGCGATTGCATTCCATGAATACAACTGCACGTCATCGTGCACGGCAATATATCTCAAGCACACTTACACAACCAGCATTAAAAGCTCCCACAAATCGGACATTGTAAAGCTGATGGCAGCGAGTCTTAAATCCTTCTTTTTTTTAAATCGAGTCTGTTGCGAGAGTTACATCAGGTGAACGCTTATAGTTGCTATGGAAACATATGTATGATGTCAATTAAATATATAAAAAGCAAACAACAAAATTAAAAGAAAGAAGATTTAAAAAAAAAAAAATCAAAATAAATGCAGAACCTTTCAAAATAAAACTAAACCAAAAACAAAGCCAAAAAAACAAACCAAAAACAAAAAAGCAATAAACAAAAAAAAAGCAATGAAAAAAAACAAAAAGCAAAAACAAAGCCAAAAGCTAAAAACAAATCAAAACAAACCACAAAACAATAAAAAAGAAATAAACAAAGCCAAAAACAAATCAAAAAAACAAAAAACAAATCAAAAAACAAAAACCAAAATGCAATAAACAAACAAAAAAATACAAAAAAGCAATAAACAAAACAAACAGCAAAAACAAAGCCAAAAGCAAAAAACAAAACCAAAAAAGAAAAAAAGCAATGAACAAAACAAAAAGTAAAAACAAAGCCAAAAGCAAAAAATAAATCAAAAACCAAAATGAAATAAACAAAACAAAACAAAAAAAAGCAATAAACAAAACAAAAAGCAAAACAAAGCCAAAAGCAAAAAAAACAAAAGTAAAACAAAAAGCAAAAAAAAGAAAAAAGCAATAAACAAAACAAAAGTAAAAACAAAAGCAAAACACAAAATCAAATAGCAAAAACCAAAGGCAAAAAACAAAAAAGCTTTGCTTTTGAACTTGTTTGCCATTATCATAATAACATTCTGGTTATGCGCATTACGCACATATTTGCATGATATTTTGCCCAGCAGTTGCAGGAATTTCACAAACGGTACTATGAAACCAAAAATATGGAATATTTCACATCACCTGGTTGCACTTCAGTTGATATGCTGGGTAATAAACAGAGAAAAAGACTGGATGACAAAAACTTGCTTTCTGGGTTTTCTAATGAGGCCTGCAGGGCAGACCAGTTATTGCAATTGGAAGAACAGGTCGCTCTTGACAGCAGCAGAAGAGGTGAGCAAAATAGCATTCGGAAAATGTACATTTTATATTATTTCTTTTAAATTGAGTAACAAGGGGCTCAATCACTGATGATTGAGATGTCGGTCTAGATTGTGACCTACTGTGTGTTAAACTGGCACGGTACAGATTGGGTTTCACGTTATCCAGGTCAGTCGTGAGGGCCAAGTGTTCTCCAAGTGTCTGTTGCACCTTAAAGTGGTAACAATCAACCAATTATACACTTTCTTTAAATCAGAAACTAGTACAGAGCAGTAGTTTTTTTTGCAGGAAGACTTGTAGTTCAACCTATTATTTGTTCATTTAAGCTGGGGTAAATAGTATAACATTCAATTTGCATTTAAAGACTCAAACTTTTTGTGCCATTGGTGGTCTTGGCCAGGTACAGTATGTCTTGTACAAATGCTTTTAAAATCTCAGCTTGTCTAACCTCCTACGTTAAATAAAAATAAAACCCGTGAGCCAAGCGGGTCTCAATCTCATAATGGAAGAAGCATTAGGGTAATAGCTAACAGCATATGTCTGATTACTGCTATTGGAAAACACATAAGGTCACAGAGAGCATCAGACCATGAGGAAATCCGCTTCTTGTGGACCGATAACAAAGAACGCAGTCCAGCCCAAGTACATTAGTCTTTATGATGATGCCCAAACCCCAAGCTTTGGCTTGAGCCATTATTAACCACCTGTATGAGACCAGCATGTCACTTTTGCTTATATTTTACATAAGGAGATTTCACAACATGTGAAGGCAGTGTGACTTGTCTTGTTCCTTTTTTTATTCCCTTTTTTAATATATGGTCAAAAAGCAAATGTCCTTTATTATATGAGAGTCCACGTGTACAATATACAGCACATTTGGGACGCTGTTTATTTTACATACAAGGACAAATCATAACAGGTCATTCATATAGCGGTCTTATAGAAAAATGGTCATGTAAAACAAAAGTCGGTGGATGAAGCGTTAGCTAACATAATAAAATACTCACTCTCAGAAAAAAGGTACAAAAGCTGTCACTGGGGCTGTACCTTTTCAAAAGGTACACTTTTGTACCCAAAGGC
>JAOTRC010000016.1:10498227-10517074 GCA_027497675.1 Cyprinella lutrensis | reverse complement strand
TTTGCTCACACACTGCCAACACACATTTATGTTCAAACACCATGTAAAAGTGAATTTTCCATAATAGGTGCCCTTTATGATGAGCTAAGATGAACATGTTTTATTTTGGAATGGAATGATGTTTATTTAGATTTGAAGATAGATAGGTGCCCCAGCCCAAACTGTCAACCAAATATGATCATCCAAAAACAGCCTTGACCCTGACAGAAACAGGTGTGGAAGTGTCGTGTGTGAATGTATGCCGGGGCTCCTGGCTTTTCTTAAAGGCTATTTAACAAGTAGTATCCTAAAATACATTTCAAGTCACAATAAGGGACTGTAACAGTGCTCTGTATTAGCAAAGAACTCTTTAATAATATGCTAGATTGTGTTGGATTCGGACTCGTGCACAAGTGGTAGACAGTGTAAACGATTTGTCCAAGACCTTTATATACAGTAGCTTAAATCATCTACTGGGTCTTATCAGTTTACTTTAGGCTTCCATAACCTAACATGCCTTCTCTAGTTGACCCCTGACCTATGGGAAACCAGCTATTTCTGTCTTAACAAAAGCAAAACTTGATATTGCAAACCCATGCTTCTTTTTTGTATATTTATATAAATATTTCATAGCCTATAATGTTTCCTTTTATAACATCTGTTTCATGCTTTTTCTAACCCATCTTCTATTTCTTATTTAGGACATTCAGTATGCAAGCAATGGAGTTCTAAGCTTGTTTCTATTGATACAACATGCCACAATGGGCCCGCCCCCCAATGGGCAGCTTCAGATGAATATAAATACATCTCCTGTTCACCTTTAACTGTCCGCAACTGCCCAACAGGCAGTTTGTGCACCCAACTGACACCTTGTAGAAACAGAGAGGATGAATTAGACTATTATTTTTCTCATCTTTTCTTTACATTTTTGTGATTATTTTAAGTTCAAGTGGATTTTTCAGTATTTCAAAGGCCCCCAGGGTTACGGTGGCATTGCTGTCCTCAAGGTTAGTATTATAGGTGTTTCTAAAATCTGCTTGGCACCTCCATGCAGCACATGACCCGCTAACATTTAACCAAGTAATAATCTGCTAACTTACTAGCATGGTTCTTCAGGTGAAATCTCACAATAACAAACATCACAACAAAACAGACCTTGTTATTTGAGTTCATACCTTTAAATTATTAGAAGATAAATAGACAAAAGAATAATCTGCTGGTTAGAAAAGAAAGCATTAGGCTGAAATGTACAAGTGATGCTTCAGTCAATACAATGAGAGCAGAAAATAGCTTAGCTAAAAATAACATGCTCTCACATAGTGTAGATGCTTCCTGCTCACACAATTCAAATCATTGGAAACTTCTGCCCTGCCCAGAAAGATCAAATTCTTTTTGGTTTTATTCATTTATTTTTGTAATAAAGTGTTGGTATTAATTTATAATTTGGTTACACTTAGAAAATACACATACAACATTGTACTAACTATAAGTAACTTTGCAACTACATGCCAACTAGCAGTCTTCTGACTATAAGTGACTTTGCATGCACATGTCAACTAACCCTAATCTTAATCCTAAACTAACAGCCTACTAGTACTCTTATGCGAGTTAGTTGATGTATAGTAGTTGCCAAGTTGCTTATAGATAGTAGAATGTCTAAAATGGACTCATGCAATTTATATTTATGCAGTTTAACTGACTTTTTATTTTATTATTTTATCAATTCATGTGCTCCATGTGAAGCCAACCTATGACCTTGCTATTGCTAACGCCATGTTCAACAAGTTGAGCTACAGATACATTGCAATATTTCTTTCATCCCATAGTAGATTACCAATTACCAAGGTATATTTTTAGGAGGATCTTAAGCACTCATTGGCTGTCTTGGTTGGGAAATATTTTAATGGCCAAATTTGACACCAGATTTGTTTCTTGATTCAAACTGCACCTTAGGTTGTCCTGTGTACAATGGGGGTCAAAGCAGCTCTTCCGAGGTACGAGCTCTATGTGTACAATGTGGTGCTGTGTATGGCAATGCTCTGGGCTGCCCGATGGATATTTGACGTATCCAGCTGTAAGTATACATGAACATATGTTCTGATGGGACCCTAAAATAATGTCACTGTAAGAATAAAGTTTCTGAAGTGGTTTCTGTGAGGCTTTTTGCCATTTAACTGTAACATCTACCCGAGCTCCTTTTCTCACACATTAATACATCTACAACCACACTGTGAAAAGTGATCAGATGATAAAAAAGTGAGGAAACCAGTTGTCTCAACATGATAAAATAAATTTCATGCATAATTTGGAAAAAAAGTCATGAGAAATTGTCAAGTTCACTTAACTTAATTTTTTTCAATTATTTAACTTAATTATATCAAAGTGTATTAACTTGATCACTTTAAGGCAATGGGTTTCCTCAGTCAACTGAACACTTTTTACAGAGCAAAGAAATAGCGCTACAGTTTACTGTATGAGGAAAAGACAGCACAGCTATTCGCTTGCCTCAGAAAGCTATGCAAAGTACGCCGTGGGATCATATGTCAGTATTAATATACCAAGACTGAACAGAGAAAGAGAAAGGTACTATTGTGGGTTTATGATCAAATTTGCATTTGCATTCAATATACAGTAATAACATCATTGAATATGCAGTTTTTTGCATTCTTATAATATACACATCAAGGTTTTTTTTAAAGGGGGGGTTCACTGCTTTTTTTCTTTGCATGATTGTGTTTATGGGGTGCAATATAACATGTATTCATGTTTTTTCTTTTTTTAAAAGTCTTATTTTTCATAAACTTCTCCTTTATTGTAAGCCACGCTCTCCTCTGTCCCCTGAACGACCGGTCGACTTCCTGAGTCTATGAAAGCACTCCCTCAGAAACAGGCAGTGGGCTCAGATTGGTTAGTTTGGGCCAGTGTGTGGTGATTGGCTAAACTGTCGCTCACGTTGTCCGGAAAGTTAACGCCCATTACCTTTACGGGCGAAACGTGTCTGCACTCCGGTCCAATAATGTAAATAATGGTCGACACTGCACTATCAGGCTGATAGGTATTATTTTGGGTTTATGACAGAAACTACTAAATTTGCGTTTATATAATTAGTGCTGACAAATCGATTAATCACATCTAACCATAAAAGTTTATATATATAGTGTATATATATATATACACACAACACAAAAACATTTATGTTCGATGTGTTTAATCACGAATAATCGATTTGATTGCGCTAGTAATAATATCAATGAATAAGCAGTTTTTTTTGCATCCATGTATTTACATCTTTTATTCGGAGCATTACATGACTTTACGATTCTTTACTTAGCAAATTCCAACAAAAAAACCTTCAAGACCACTGTTCAGCCAGGATGGTACTACTCTGGCAGAAAAATGGTGAGATTTTGTATGTATAATTTCATACTGGACCTGAATATTGTTGTGATATGGACTCTGATTCTTCAGTGTCGCTCTGCAGGATACGGCTGACGTCGAGTGGATGATGTGGTTCTCCACCTTCAGAGTTCATATCATCTTTGCACTCTCAGGTCATGTGATCTTTGCCAAGATCTGCTCCTTGCTGGCTCCGCAGGTGGCTCTTGAAAGTCCAGACACATCTTAGTTACATGTGACACTATTGACTAAATTCATTACTCCATACGGCCAACCTGAGAGGCTCATTCTCTATTTTTTTCCCCATCCCACAGTACAGATCTCTGGTGTTCATGGTGTACGGTATGCTGGCAGTTTTCACCAGTATGGGCTGGGCTTACGTCATGCTCATCCTGTCTCACTGTGTGCTGCTCTATAGCATCTCTCTGGTCAAGCTCAGGTGGCTTTGCTTCGTTGCTGGACTCACTACATTGGCTACTTTCAAAATGGAGCCCTTCATTTCCTGGCAGGCATGTCACTGACACTGTAAAAATATAAAAAAGTAAATAGTGCAACAGTAAAGCTATAATATTTAATGGTCATCACTATTTGATATTATTTTATTATTATTTTTAAATGGAAAAAATTTAAATCTAAATGTTTATGTTATAAATATAATTTGTTAATTATAAAGTTATGTTACAATTGTTTTTTTATATTGTATATTATTGTTTTTATCAAAATGAAAAGAAGTTAAATCTAAACGTTTGTAAATTAATTATTTATTAATTAATTACTGGTATATTTTATTAATAAAAATAAACAAATAAAAGGTTATACATTTTTAACTATACATTTCTATTTAAAATAAATAAGCAAATAAACTAAAAAGAAATTGCGTTATTAACAATCATTATTATTACTTTTTAATATTATAATTAGTACTAGTAAAACATTTTTTAAATATGTTATATATTTTAAATTATAAATTGTATTTAACAAATAATAAAATAAAAAAACAACAATTACCTTATTGTCATTAACTACTTTTAATTATTGTATATTGTTATTATTATTAAAATAAAGTGAAATCTAAGTGTTTATAAATGATGATGAAGACAATAATGATAATCATTGTTTTTATTTTAATAAAAAATCATTCTCATTATTCATTATTAAAATAACAGAAACAAATAAAATATATTTAACAATATATATATATCATTATTATTATTATTTGTGATTATGATTGTGTTTATTTGAGATGGCTTGTCTTACAGGCAGGTTTTGTGACTGGCAATTTTGATCTCCGTCCTCTTCTGTTCTACGGCGGCTGCGGTTTCACCGTCATGCGCTGTATGAGTTTCGCTCTTGAGAACTGTGAGAGAAAAGACGGAAACTACAGCATCCTGGAGCTTCTCAAGTACAACTTTTACCTCCCCTTCTTTTACTTCGGACCCATCATGACCTTCGACAAGTTCTACATTCAGGTCTGCAGCTAAATTTACAGAATTAAACCATGGTTTGATAATTTTCCAAATAAATAGCGTTGCCCTTTGACACCCCACCAGGCCAATAACCCTGACCTGACAAGGAAGGACGGGGAGATGTGGAACATTTCCATCCAGGCCCTGCTACACCTGGGGGTTATTATGATCGTGGCAGTCCTCTTTCACTTCATGTACATTCTGACCATTCCTAATGACATGAAGCTGCTTAAACACATCTCTGACTGGGCCCTCGGTAAGCATGTGTGTGTTAGTAGCTATTCACTTACTTTGCTCAAGTTTATCAATGGCCAAAAGCCTACCATATCCTTTCTCTTCTTACTCTACTCAGTTGGATTGGCCTACTTAAATCTGGTGTATGATTGGGTGAAAGCGGCAGTGATGTTTGGAGTGATAAACACAGTATCAAGACTGGATCACCTGGACCCTCCCAAACCCCCGAAATGCATTACAATGCTTTATGTTTTCTCCGAGACGTGAGTGGGCCCTTTTTTTAATTTTTCATAAATTGATTTTGATATAGTCAGTAAAACAAAACTAAACTCATCATTCTCAATTGATGAAACCATTCCATTTTTTACAGACACTTTGATCGAGGAATAAACGAATTTCTATGCAAGTATGACTGACATTGTTACATATCAGACTTTTAAAGGGGAAAGTTCTGTCATCATTAGATGTTCCAAACCTTTATGAATTTCTTTCTTCTATTGAACACAAAAGAATGTCTGTAACCAGACAGTTAACCGTAGCCATTGACTTCCACAGTATTTTTTTCTCCTATGGATGTCAATGTTCTTCTTTTGTGTTTAACAGAAGAAAGAAACTCACACAGGTTTGGAAAACAACTTGAGGGGGAGTAAATTATTTTAGGTGAACTAACCCTTTACACAATGCTTTCAAGCATCAGTATTTTAACAAAGAGTGCTGTCATCTCCATAGGTATGTTTACAACTATCTAGGCGGAAAACATGAGGACGTTTTGGATGAGCTGATAGCCTCTCTGTGCACGTTTGGCATCACGGCCCTCTGGCTGGGACCAAGCTGGGTGGTTTTCATCTGGTCTTTCTTAAACTGCTTTGGCCTTAATTTTGAATTGTGGACCGCAAAACTCTTCTCCATGGAACCTTTTATTTCAATTGAGGTAAGTTAAAGAAATATGACCAGTAATAATTTGCTGGATGTTGTAGTCAGGCACTCAATTCAAAGTCCTAATGATGATTAGTGCTTCAGGACTCCCTCTAGTGGTTAAATATTAATTTGTTTGTGCTAAAACAGGTCTTCTACTGCTCCACCTGGTGGTTAAATGTTAAATGTTTTCTTCCACCAACAGATGGCGATATCAGATTCTATGTCGCGCAGGATCAGGGCTGTGTTTAATACCTTCAACTTCTGGACAATTGTCCTTTACAATGTCCTGGCCCTGAAAAGTCTTGAATTTGCCAAACTGGTTGCAAATAGATTGCTACTTAAAGGTAAAGTACTGAGGTGGTACTTGAGCAATTTAAATGTATTATAAAAACCAAAAGATTTGATGTTTATCAAACTGTATTTTGTTTCAGGTTTCCCTTTCACCACCATCACTGTGATGTTCGTCACCTACTGCTTGATTCAGCTGATTAAGGAAAAGGAAAGAAGACAGGCTTTGATTGACGACCCAGACCCAATCCCAATCCCAATCCCCATCCCACCTCCAGCTCCTGTTCCTGCACCCACTTCCACAGACCCCAGCATCCCCCAGATGGACGCTGCTGCCACCCAGCCTGTGGACCCAAACAAGCAAAAGGCAGAGTAGAGATTACACATGATGGTTATATTTAAAAAAACAAAAACAGAATGGTTTTCTTACACATTGTGTGTACCATAGTCTAGAAATAGGGAGAAAGAATGTTTACTAACCAGACTGTAAGGTAAGATGCTGCAATCCAAATCACTATTTACATTTTTACAGAATTTCTCAACATTACAGACACTACAGTTTTACATAAGTAATAGGATTTTAAAATGAGTGCCTTGTAGTTAAAAACATAGATGATGGACTTTATTACTACTAATTTTATTACCAAGTTTTAATTTAAATCAAATACAAATACCCAATGTTCATACAAGAAGTTATTACTGAGGTTGAAAATATGTGGTTAGTAAAGTCCCTCCATTGATAGCCTATGCAACTACCATGTTCAAGCCCCAGAAAGGTGGTGTGGTAAAGGTAAAGGCATCATAAAAGTAATCCATGTGAATCCAGTAATCCCGCCATGAAAGTGACGTAAGTGCTTTTATTGCACTTTATTTACAAAATATGAATCTCCAATGCACGTTCATGAGAGCACCACAATGCAAACTTGCTATGTTGATGTGAGTGGAGACGTTTTGTGAATGTGACGTACAAGTTACTTTGTAAAAAAGTGGTAAATTGTGTTTTTTGTGCAAACAGAACTTGCGTCACTTCTGAAAACTGAGGTTAAACAACTGGAGTCACATGGACTACTTTAATGATGTCTTTACTTTCTGAGGCTTGAATGAGGCTTGACAGTTGCATAGACTGTCAATGGACTGACAGAAATCTCTCATATTTCATCAAAAAGATCTTCATTTGTGTTCTGAAGATGAACAAAAAACTTACGGGTTTGGAATGACATGAGTGTGAGTAATTTATGACAGAGTTTTGGGGTGAACTAACCCTTCAAATTAAAATAATGGCCTGAAGATCACAAAGATTATTTTTTGAAGTTGTAATATCTATTAAAATAATCTTCATTAATGACCACGTGTATGTCTCTTTGTCCTCTTGCTAGTTCTTTTCGAAACTTTTCATGTTTCAAATTACTGTAAAAGGAAATGGTAAAGTTCTTATTGACAGAGATTGATCAGAGTCTCTCAGAGATCACGGAGGACATGGTTGCTTAAATTAAACTGTGACACTTCACAAAAGCATGAATGCTATTGAGAACATTCAAGATCTTTGATGTCATGAAACTCTTTTCACTCGAGGATATTAATATTAACTGGCATAAGCTCTATTTGTTTAACCAATGACCACATTTAAACTATTGATATTCTCATCAGTGACTCCTTATAAATAAAATTTGGGGAACAGTTGATATTAACCAGATATTTTGTCTTCATATTTTTGTACTACTTTTTTAACCCTCTTTAGTGACCTGGGATGTCATTCACTAACCTCCTCCTAATTCATTTTTTGAAGTTAGACATGATTTTGAAGATGTTAAAAAAATGTATAGTTTGGAGAATATTTGAGATCTTGAATATGAGCCAGATGGCAGTGATGATGGTATAAAACATTCACTCAAACCGAATCCTTCCAAGTAACTTAACTTATACAATAACTTATGGAGGTAAACAAGCTCAAAAGGATTTGGAATATAATACAATTATTTGGTAACACTTGATTTTAAGGTGCTTGTAATTATGCATTATTATTTACTGTACATTATTAATTATTTACTGTAATTACTATAGTAAGTACATGTAATGTGTAACTATGCCGCCTTAAAATAAATAGTTATCGATTTATAATTTTTTGGGCCATTTTTCAGGGTGGGATCTTTTGGAGCTTTTCCACTGCATGGTACGGTGTGGCACGGTTTGGTACGGCACCCTTTGGCGCCTTTCTGCTGCATAGTACGGTTCGGCTCACCTCGGTACGGCTTACTTATGGCTGCATGGTACGGTACGGCTCGCTTTAAATGGTACCACCTCTGTTGAGGTTCCAAGCATACCGTACTGATACTAAATGCTGACCGCTGATTGGTCAGAGTCAGAGAGAATCGTCCCTACCATCATTGTATTTGCGAGACATCAAACCCGCTAGATTTAAACAGCCACCGCTGAAGTACCTGTTTTAAAACTTGCTGACTTGCTTGAAGAAAAAAGAAAGAAAGAAAACTTCCAAAAAAGAAATGGCTGAATCGTGATCAGTGGACGAAGCGCAGACGTTCCTCTCGTTGGTTGCCGAGGAGCGGATAAACTAAAATGGTCAAACTATAATCCAACCCACTTTGAAGCGGTACTAACTGCAGTGGAAAAGCAAACCAAGCTGAAACGAACCGAGCCGAGTCGTAGAGCGCAGTGCAAAAGCAAAGCGAGCCGAACCCCGCTGCGCCTAACCGTACTGAGCCGTACCAAGCCATACCAACAGTGGAAAAGCGCCATTTGATACCAAAAGTATGGAAAGTTAAGTATTTTAAGAAATATTACAAGATGTGAATACCTTTAAGAAAATAACCCATTATCAATAAAACAGTCTGATAAGGGTGATTCATGATCTCATAAAGGTCCAATCTAGTGGCCTGTGATCTCACCTAGAAGGCCAGTGCTGCTTCTGACTGCTGTCTTTCCCATGGGGAAGTGTGTCAGCTGTTGCACAGGACAGGGGGTTGTGTTTCACATGTACAAGTATGGATTTCACATCTTTGTGAAGGATCTATAAATAGCCCCCAGTTGGAGTTTGGTTGAAGCATTGGGACAGCTGATGAAGCCTGAAATCCTGACGGCAAAGCGGAACTGTTTCAACCCTGCCTCTTCTTTCTCAACCCCTAACAGAAGTGCGGAAGCGAGAGCACTGGACTAGCCATTAGGGATAGTACGTGATCAATATGGCTATACCTATAGATCCCATGGAGGAGCCACGCATGTACCAGCAAACCCTGCTGCAAGATGGTCTATATGATCTTCTGGAGAGCGATACGATGGTTGACTGCGTGTTGAAGATCAAAGACAAAGAGTTTCCATGCCACCGTTTGGTCCTGGCTGCTTGCAGCTCGTACTTCAGAGCTTTCTTCAAGTCAGGTATGGAGGAGAGTAAAAAGAAGGAGATCGTACTGGAGGATGTCGAGCCTGGTGTCATGGGGATGATCTTGAAGTACCTCTACACCTCGAACATCAACGTGACGGAGCAAAACGTGCAGGACATCTTCGCCTTGGCCAACATGCTTCAGATCCCCTCGATTTTCACTGTGTGTGTCTCGTTCCTGCAAAAGCGATTGAGTTTGAGCAACTGTTTGGCGATTTTTCGACTAGGACTGATGCTGGATTGTCCTCGTCTGGCCATATCTGGGAGGAACTTTGCATGCGAGCGCTTCCAGCTTATTGCCCGGGATGAAGAATTCCTGCAACTGACTCCAAGCGAATTGGCGGCCGTTATTGCGTCTGACACTTTGAACGTAGAAGCGGAGCAAGATGTTTTTGAGGCTTTGATCAAGTGGGTTGGACATGACCAAGAAAAGAGGCTGAAGGACCTACCGAGTCTGCTGGACTGCGTCAGATTACGCCTGGTTCCTCAGGACTACTTCACCAAGAATGTGGAGGAACATGAATGGTTGAGCTCGAACCCAGAGATCATGAAGAAACTGCAACTGGTCAAAGACGCCCATGCTGGGAAGCTTCCGGAAGTCAAGAAGACCAAAAGCAAAAAGAGTGATGGTGAGGAAGGACAGAAGGAGGGAGATGAAGAGGAGGATGAAGCGCAGGAGGAGCTACTTCCAGGCATCTTGAATGACAATCTGCGATTCGGGATGTTCCTGAGAGACTTGATCTTCATGATCAATGACACTGCATCGGTGGCTTATGACCCAACGGGAAATGATTGTTACGTGGCGGCAATCTCAACCCAAATCCCTAAAAACCACTGCAGTCTGGTCACAAAGGAAAACCAGATATTTGTGGCAGGTGGACTCTTTTTTGATGAGCAAAGCAAAGACGAACAGATCTATTCATACTTTTTGCAGGTAAAAGACTAGTTTCCCTTTACTGCATTAGTGCAGTCTAATTTCCATTCATTCTTTTCTCAGAATCATTCCCACGGTAAAGTTTATGTGGTCTAAAAAAAATCTTTGACAACATTAGTAAACAGATCAGCATGTTACATCTTACCCAGCTATATTTACCAATTGCATCTTACCCAGCTATATTTACCAATTTGGATTTAAGTGAAGGTTGGTTTTCTGTCCAGTGTTGATAACGTACTTTCTATGAAACTTAAGACAGGATATACTGTAGAAGTCATAGTCAAGTGCAGGAGTCATCACAATTTGAACATTGAAACCTAACCATTAACAACATTGTGGATAAGTTGTTATTCTGTCAAGACCACTATTGTCAAAACGATAAACAATTAGCATACACTTTGGACAACACATTCTCATCCTTTGGCGTCATATAGGTGACGCCATATGACATTTCGCCGAAATACTATGCACATGGGACCGTTTAGCGTCAATATAACACGCACTGTTATGGGTAGGTTTAGGTCTGGGGTAGCATGCATGTTCATTCAGCATGTTCGTTAAGTTTTACTGTCTTTTTTATGGTTAATTTGTCATTTTAAGTTTATTTTGTCAACATTTAGAATGAGTTCACTGCTGAACAGCATGCACTAAAAGCCACAAAAACTCTAATATATTATACAGTTTGACCCTGCTACATCGGACTGGATGGGTATGCCTCCCATGCCCTCCCCCCGCTTTCTGTTCGGGATGGGTGAGGCTGAAAACGTCATCTTTGTGATTGGAGGGAAAGAAATGAAAGAAGGAGAACGCATTCTGGAAACAGTTATGGTTTATGACAGACAGTAAGTACTGATGCCACGATAATTATTTGAAGATCAGCTCTATATTTGTGCTTTGTGTTTAATGAATCATGAATCTTCCAGATACTTAAAGTACCCCTGTTTTTTTTAAAGGTATCTTAAATGGACAGAGTCGGATCCTCTTCCCTACCCAGTATATGGCCATGGAGTAGTGTCTCATAATGAAATGATCTATGTAATCGGAGGAAAGGGAGAGAAAAAGTAAGTTGATAAAATTTCTGGCTTCTGTTTTGAAATATGCATTTAACATGATACACTTACGGTTGAGATTTTGTAATAATTATGTAAAAAAAAAGTCTCTTATGTTTACCAAGGCTGTATTTGATAAAAAGTACAGTAAAAACTCTAACATTGTCAAATAATATTACAATTTAAAACAACTTTTTTTATATTATAGTATATTTTAGACTATAATTCATTCCTGTGATGTCAAAAGCTGAATTTTCAGGATCAATATGATCTTTCAGAAATCATTCTCCTAATACCTTGCTCTAGAAACATTTCTGATTATTATTATGTTGAAAACAGTTTTTGCTGCTTAACATTTTTGTGGAAATGGTGATAAACTAACATTCAAAAGTTCATTCAACTGTTACAGATCTCACGATTACACATATTTGTCTTATTTTGTAGAGAGTGTTTGAATAGAGTGTGTGCGTATGACACTAAAAAGCATCAGTGGATGGATCTGGCTCCATTAAATACGGCACGCTCACTTTTTGGGGTCACCATCCACAAAAACAAGATCTACGTGGCAGCTGGTGTTACGGACACTGGCCTTACAGGCAGCGTTGAGGTCTATGACATCAAAATCAACAAGTAAGCGTGGCCCATGGCCGCATACATGCATTAAATTCTTCGTATTGACTTGTGGGACAAACTCATTAATTCGCCTGCATTAAACTTAATATTTAACCACAGCCCTCTCTATCTTACAGGTGGTCCGAGTTTGTGGAGTTTCCCCAGGAGCGTAGTTCTCTTAGCCTGGTCAATGTGGGTGGTGTGCTCTATGCTGTGGGTGGTTTTGCCATGTTCCCCAAAGAGGACAGCGATGATTTAATACCGGAGGAGATGAATGACATCTGGAGGTGAGGCGCTCGTTCACTACACCGATCAGTCTTAAAGGGAGACGATTTAAGTTTAAACAAATTAAAACAATTAAAATTAATTTATTTAAATGCCACAAGTGAACTTTGAAATGAGCTTGCACAATTAAAAATTCAATATCAATAAATCAACATCAGCCAGTCATTAATATGGTACTGATATACTGTGAAGCTCTACTAATATAGGCCCTACAGATATTTTTTGACATGTTCAAATAAAAAGGTTCATGTTTGTTCAGGTATGATGAGGGCGAGAGGAAATGGATCGGCATACTGCGGGAGATTCAATATGCGTCTGGTGCAACAGTTCTGGGAGTTCGTCTCAACAGTCTTCGACTCACAAAAATGAGAGAAAACGCCAGTGCTGTCCATTGAGTCTTTGTACCATAAAGGAAAGACAGTATAAACTGATTTAAAATCAGCTATTGGACAAAGGGAAGACTAACCAGCATGAACCACAAAGATTCCTGTAACGTTACTGTTTTACGGTCAATGACAAGAGTACTAATCAGCTGTCTGACGAACGTAACCAGCACATTTATTCCCACAGAGCAAAGCCATAACACAGCGAGGGATAACAACTAAGTTACATGAAACAATCCAAAAAACTACATATTTTACACCACTGACAAGGGGAAAGTCACTACTCACGGTGTCTATGGCTAGTTTCAAGCTTTCTGCGAGTTCTCTTTCAAGGTAGTGACGAAACGCGTTCTGTAGCCGTTTGTTCGCTTTCGGCAACGGTAGAGACGTGACGTCACAATTTGTCGACCTTCATAAAAGGGGATGCCATTCATATATGTAGATATAAATGTCTCATTCTAAGGTAATAAAAACATTATGGTGTAAGTAATTTCTTTATACACCACTGAAAACAAAGTTATGGATGTCATATTGCATTTCTGTTAATAGATACTCCAAATTTTTACACATTGCACCTTTAAACATCAGTGTTCTTCACCTATCATTACCCTCTGATTTTAGAGAAGTTATGGGTAGGGTTAGGTTTAGGGGTAGGGATTGGGTAAGGACTACATTTTGGGACAGGAACGTTGATACAGGATCAACAAAATATGTTGATCCAGGGCCATGTCTTACTAGGCAAATCACGATGACCATAAAGGTAGATGTGGATTTTTGGTGTAGCCTACACACACTCCAAGTGCCATGCTGTACCACAGCTACCAAGCTAGTTTACTTCACCAGAAAATCCATGTCTTTATTAATCGATAAGGCACATGTAATTATAATTAGTAAAATATTATATTATTAAAATAAGTGGTGCCCCTTGTGTTTATTTCAGGAAACTGCAGTTAATTGTGTTTATACAGTTTATAGCCTATGTTTTTTGAGTTTTACAAAAATGTGGGCAAGTTTTTCCAATAAGCCTATGTTGGAACCAGTACAGATATTTTGAAAATAAGCCTGTGGAAATGCTGTTTCTGAACTCTATTATTATGGTCAGAGCTTCTAGTGTCATGTTGTGTAATTGGTAATTTTATTGTTTTATATTGTATTATTGTTCATGTGACATTTCTATTATATTCTGTATGAGATAATATTTGCCTTTCAAAGTAAAGCAAAAAAACGAAACACAAAAATGCTTGGTGTGATGTTTAATTTAGTTTACTATTGAAATGATAATTTTATTCTGTTACAGACAATAAATACTACCCGATACAATAAATGACAAAATACAGCTTAATTTTATTAGCACCGCTAGACTTTGTATTGTTTAGTATTCTGCTGACGGAACCAGCACAACTGCATGTACACAAAGTTAACTAAGACATAGCATATAGAACAGTCACACTCATGATTGTTTTAATACATATGGGCAAGTTTAAGTATTGCATGTTGAGTGCTAGTTTAGGAAAAAAAGTTAATATATTTCTTGAATTTGGTTTTATAATGTCTTTCCAAGAAAACTATGGAGAGTGGTTTCTTTGAAAAGTAAAAAAAAAAATTCTGAAGTGCAAATCACCTCTTGCTCACTTATAATTTATAACAAAGGATAGCACACAACAGAACAAACTAAAATAACAGACAAATCCTTCTTAATATAAATCTTTCTCTCTTTCCAAAATCACTTAAATACACAGTTTAAAAAAAGAAAAAAAGGCCACAAGCATCCGAAGTCTTTCTTAATAAGCAGCAAAAGAGGAATAATACACACTAGTAAATTATGTAAAACATAAAAATAGTAAAGAAATAGAAATATTTTCTTTCAGATGCACAAAATCAATTCAAAATTTAGCTCTTCAATGGCCTTTTTTGTACAACAATATCTCCAAACATAGAGATTTACTTCTGTGCAATTTCACTGCATGTAAAATAATAAGACTTTAGTTTAAGAGAGATACAGAGAGAGAGAGAGAGAGAGAGAGAGAGAGAGAAATTAAGGGGAAAATATGATCATAACAGAAAGCTTTCAGCAGTTTCTTTTAAACCTTTTAACAAAAACATGTTATCCAAAGCCTTGTACCATAACATTAATATCCAAATAAAGTGCACACAAAAAAATGGGAAAAAAGAAAAAGTGAATTCTGTGTTAATTCACCTTGTTATACGACATAAAGCAAGTGCTATGTGCATCAGAAAACTTTCTGGGGATGATTTTCATATTTCCATAATATCGTAAAAAGAACATGAGATGATTAAAAATATATTAAAAGGGACTTTAAAAATAGAAACATCCTCAATGTATTGAGATCCCAATTGGGTTGAGGACACTATAAAGTTAGTTGAGTATAAGGTGCAATATGACACTGATAATTTAAAGAACACAAACATGTTCGCGGCAAACCATAAAAAGGCTTAAACAATAATCCTCTGGCACATTTAGATTTCTGCTAAATAAAAAATGATTTAATGATACCCCCTGGTTCAGATCACCACTATCTTCCCCAACTCTATTCCATTACACACTTAAGACAAGTTTGTTATAGTGCCTCTAATCTTATTTTTTATTTTACAGTGTACATCTAGCATGTTATATTTAAAGGTACAGTTTAGACAAAAATGTAAATGCTGTCATCATTTACTCACCCTCATGTTATTCTGCTGTTAATAACCCCTTTTGTAAAGGGATAAAGTCATAACGATAACAACATACATTTTTGGGTGAACCATTCCTCATACTGTATGTTTGTTAACCGCCACAGAATAAAAAAAGGTAAATGTGACTTTTTTTCTCTCGTAATTGAAAGTTTAAATGTCACAATTCCCACTTTGTAACTCGCAATTGCGATTTTTTTCATCTCATAATTCTGAATTGCAAGATAAAGTAGGAATTCTGAGATACAAACTGACTTAGAATTGACAGATACAGTAAACTCGCAATTCAGATTTTTTTTCTTGGAATGGTGAGATAAAAAGACGTTATTCCCTTTTTAATTGTTTGATTCCATGGCAGAAACAAGCTTCCAGATTTAACTGACCATTCTGCCAGGACTTTCAGAAACTTCTTAAAGAAACACACCATTTAAAACCACTTGCTGTTACTTGCATTAAGCTGTGTTTTTTCAACCCAGAAACATGACTGATGTACTGTGAACAAGGTAAGGTAATATTTAAGATGGTAAGAACGTAAAAATCTGGATTTTATTCCTAATATAAAAACTTATTTCCATCATTCTTACATGACTGCTGGCCTCCACATCTCACCACATTCATTTGACTCTACAAAGAATGTAAACAAAGAAAACTGATTAAACAGAAACTGACATTGAGTTTATTTACAGACTATGTATGTTTATATATATCATAAATGTGTGTGTTTGTGTATATTTATATAAATTTAAATATTTATATAGGATAAGACCTATTTAGGCTACTACATTTTACTGCTCCTAGACAATAAAAGTCCTCTCTACAATGGGTAAGGAAATTGTGTCAAATTGTCTATAATTTTATCATTTTAAATTCTATGTGGCCTCTCAACAGGACCATCTTACAGTGTACACTAGTCCCAGAAGACAGGTCTAATAGTTTGCTAATTTTTCAGGGCACAAAACATCATGATTTCCATATATACTGAAGCCCTCACTTTCTATAAGTTATTCAGGCCGGCTGTCACTTTAAACTATCATAAAAATAGTGTGAAGTGAAAAAAATAAGTGAAAGCATTAATGATGACTGATAAATCGCTGTAAAAAAAATAGCGGATAAACCTGTTCTGTGTACCATAAAGCATTTCAGACATTCAACAGAAATATTTTTGAACCACACATACCCTGCCGCTCATCCAGGTTTGATATTACCTCCATGCAAATAAAACACACTCCATTTCACACTCATAAGTGGTTTAGGCGTTTCAGATTTTGCCATTACACAATATGGCCAACACTGAGAGTAAAGTGCTCTGAAAAATTGTAAAATATTATCGAGAGAAAAAAAAAAAAAGAATTGCGAAGCATCCTTCTTTGGGATTTTTAAAAATAATAAAGGTTTTCTCAAGTGCCTTTGCTACATATATCCTTTGATACAAACCAACCGCCCAATCTGTGCCCTGCACAGACGCTTCACAAAACAAACCTCTGCAAATATCAGAGGACCTCATGTGGTAAAACGTTAAACTTTCAGAATACGAAGAAGACAGGACAATATAAATACATCTACGATTAAAAATAAGGTGCTGGAGTGATTATACATTTCATATTCAGTTATAACATATGCTAACAGGATTTGGTTACTGCGATACATCTGGATTTGGTTATGGCAGGGGGACATATTTATGCTACATTTGAACTGGCTAAACTTCGCAATGCTCACGTCCCACAGCGCCCTCTGCTGTGAGTGCAATACACATTCGTATTTTGTAATGCAGCTAATGAGAAGCTCAACGGACAAAGCATGAACGACTACAGCAAGAGAGTGAATGTGAGTTCACCAAGTACCACATGTTCCTGGATCAAAATCTTCATTGAACTTTTCAATCAACTAATCAGATGTCAATGTAAACACCTTGAATTCAAATTTCTCCTTTTAATAAAGTGTATTTCATTTCATTTACAGTTTAAGTCAAGTTTAGGATTAGAACCAGGGAACATGCCTTACTTGGCAAAATCACGGTGACCATGGCGAGAGCATGTGCAGAAATGCAGTGCTAACTGCTAATCCTGTAGCTCACAAAAAAATACACCAAACACCAAAAAAAGACAATGAGAAGCTTATTTGCACAGTATACAAAATATCTCTATGAGAATAAAATAAGTGAAAATTTGCACAGTTTAGAAAGAATATTCAGTGTTGCACACTGTTCAAACACCTGCCGGAAGTCTTAGACCTCGCTCGACGTGTTTGTAAACCCACATGAGAGTGATTCACATCAGATGTGAATCAAAAAGCCTCACGGGGAGAGCTACTGCAAGCTTTGGGTTTCGGACAATAAACAATCAAAGGAATCTTAAAAAACTAGTTGGTACCGGAGTTAACCCTTTCAGTGGAAAACAGGGTCGGGGGAGAGGGAAGACCTACGATAGAGTGAACGAAGGGAAGCGAGAGCGACTTGACCTGGTGGAGACTGGATGCCCCTCCAAGAGGGGTCATGGCGTGGCTGGGTAACTGATCGGCTGGTGTGTCCATATCAGTTGACGTGGGGTCCAGTCCCAGAAGGTTGGTGGTATCAGATACCATGGGGTTACTGACCTGGAAGCACTTCTCCTTGTGGGCTTTGAGCATGTTGGAGAAACGGAAACGCTGTCCGCAGACGTCACAGGGGTACGGCTTCTCGCCCGTGTGAGTGCGGCGGTGCCTTTTCATATTGGGCCGGCTCGTGAAGCTCTTTCCACAGACCTCACAGATATATGGTTTTTCTCCTGGAACAGATAAAAAGATAAAGAAGTTAATGTGCATTCACACTGGCATATATATATATATACACATTAAAATTATAATAATTTGTACTCATATGAAATATTATAATAATATCAAATCAAGTGCCAAATGGTGCCAAAATGGTGGTTCCTACCAGTGTGGGTCTTCATGTGTTCATCAAAGTACTGCTTCATGTTGAAGTCTTTCCCACACCACTGGCACATGAACTGCTTGTGTCCGATATGGATGCTCATATGTGACCTCAGCTGGTATTTGTACTGGAATCTTTCACTGCAGTTCTACAACAATGGGTAGTGGCATCATATACAGTAGATTATAATTTACATCTATATTCCTCTGCTTATAGTTATTTTTAAGACATATCGTGAGCTTAGAATTATAAGGTTCTATCTCCACTTTTGGTCGAAATTGAGTTTTTGACATAATCTGATCCA
>JAOTRC010000016.1:10481382-10498127 GCA_027497675.1 Cyprinella lutrensis | reverse complement strand
ATTATAAGGTTCTATCTCCACTTTTGGTCGAAATTGAGTTTTTGACATAATCTGATCCATTAGGTGTTTATTAATGCATGCATGTTGTTATTTTTGTAAAAAAAAAAAAAAAGATTAATAGATAAAGTTATAATAGAAGATTATATTACATAACAGTTTTGCCAGCTGAATGTAAAAACTTTGATGCTCAATATCTCAGAACTACCCAAAAAGGAGATAGAACCTTATAATTCTAAGCTCACGATATATCAAACACATATTTCAACCAAAACATAAAAAAAATGTTTAAAATGATAAAACAATAAATACTGTATGCTGTTCAAAATTAAGAAGTACTTTGACACGTATTTTGAGTCAATATGATTTGTTTTTGTGAAAGAAACTGATTTAAAGGAGCTGTATGTAAGAAATGTATTTCAATTAATCATAAATGTTCTCTGAATTTCAAATATCACTGACAACATTAGTCCGGACAGGATATTGTCATTAAAAAAGTGAAGTTGCAGCCCTCAACTGATGTTGATGTTGTCATGTTGTGTTTTGGTCCATCCTCCACCTATCTACCAATCACGAAGTCAGAGTGTCAGCTGTGCTCTAGTTACCGCAGCTAGAGATACAAACGTGTCAAATAACAAAATGTTGGATCCTTCAGCCTATCTGGCAACCTCGAGTCAGGGGGGAGAGGGAGGGGAAACACGCTCTACAGCAATTTGAAAGTGATTGCAGTACCAGTTTTGGCCACAATCTTACATACGGCTCCTTTAATTCAATAAACATTTATAATGTTACAAAAGATTTCTATTTCAAATAAATGCTGTACTTTTGAACATTCCATTCATTAAAAGAATCCTGAAAAACTAAAAATATTAAGCAGTACAACCGTCTCAGCATTAATAATAATAAATGTTACAGCATCTTAGAAAAAAATTCTGAGGGACCATGTGACTCTGAAGACAGAAGTGATGGATGCTGACATCACAGGAATAAATTACATTTAAAACAATATGAAAATAGAAAACAGCTATTTTAAATTGTAAAAACATTTTACATCATCCCTGTTTTGATTAAATAAATGCAGCTTTGGTGAGCATAAGAGACTTTCAAAAACATTTAAAAACACACTGATAGGACACTTCAGTGTAAACATAAGGGAAAAGGACTTTTTTCTGTGAAAAAGACAAATACCTGAATCTCTCTGGCCTATACAACTGATAATCCACATAATAAGTGAACTCACCTCACACTTGAAGGGTTTTTCTCCAGAGTGCTGGAGAGAGTGCACTTTAAGAGACATGCTGCGTTTGAAGGACTTCCCACACGTCTCACAAGTAAACGGCATGTCCTTAGTGTGAGCTGCAACGAACAACCAAAATTCAAGAAATGCTTTCATGTTTGCTTTCATAGTAACAGTTCAATCATGACAACTCTTGGAATAGTTTTAGCATGTTATTGAATATGTCAATTTTAAAGGGGTGTCAAAATGCCATTTTCACAAGATGTAAAATAAATCTCTGACGTTTCCAGAGAATGTGTGTGTGAAGTTTTAGCACAAAATACCCCACAGGTATTTCTATATAGCATGTTAAAGTTGTCACTTTTTTAGGGTTTGCAAAAACTCACCATTTTGTGTCTGGCCCTTTAAATGTAAATGAGCTGCTGCGCCCTAGAGTTTCGTAACTGTACTAGACACTTAACTGATATAAACTGAAAAAAACAACAACTAATTAAAGCTTAATTTGATCTTTAACACATCTCAGTGTTAGTTGTTAAGGTCAGAGTGAGACTGTGGGGTGGTTTTGTGTGAAATAAAACTGCATTATTACTGCATTTACTCAGTTGTCAGAGTTAGATGAGCAAGTGTAACTTGTTACCCTGTGGACAATAGAGTGGAATCTGGTAAAAGGAAGTTCTTCTAGATAAGATATTTCCTCTCTGCTGTCAGGGCAGATTAAACAATACAGCCTCTGTCCTCGGCTCAGTCTGTTCTGGATGGTAAAGCAAGGTCACAGCGGCTCTTTCCCCGGCTCAAAACAGAGCTGGGAATTTGACTATTGTGTTGGACCAAGCTCTGGGAACATCAAGCTTCAGAAGATGAAAGTACCGTACAGTATGAAGGCCAGGGTGGGCTGTATTACCTCTGCCTGACGGTTAATTTACACCACAATATGTCTTTGTGCGTTAGACAGGGCTGCTGTATTAAGCAGGATCTTGACTGCCACCTAGCTGTGGCAGGTTGAGGTATAGTTTGATGTTAAAATGAGGATAAAGTATCAAGATGTGGCCTGTTGCCAGAAAGGTCTTAAATTGAGACACAGTTTGAGGTTGAATCCTTTAGAAGAGTTTTGTGATAACTAGATAACTGATTCAAAAAGAGTGTCTCAAAAGAGCGAATTAAACGTAAAATTACTAAACTTCTAAATTTTATTAATCTTAGGGGCTGTTTACACAACATTGTTTTCAACTAAAAAAAATGTACAAACTTTTTATGTGTTTTGGCCGCTCGTGTGTGAATGGGGATCGCTTTGACAATGGCGTCATCTGTACACAGAAAACCCAGGGAAAAACTTCTCAGTTTTGAACATATCGTTGTCATGTAAATGTACCCTTAGTTAATATTCTTTTACAGATTTACTAATATATTATTAAAATCAAAGGTTGCACCAGTTAATGTTATTTAATCGACCTGAACTAACATGAACTAACAATAAATAGTTGTACTTAAGGTATAATTACGGTGAACAAAGGTTAAATATAGCTGCAAGCAGCGATGACGGGCCTAAACCCAGGGGCCACTGTCCCCCCGGTGGCTTTAGGGCAACTGTGCATGACAGGCAATATGAATTTAAACCTGTTAAATGTAAAAGTCAAAGATTTATGAATATTGTAACAAATGTGTTGTTTATTGTTAGGTAATGCATTAATGGGACCTTATTGTTAACTGTTACCCCATACGCCAATTTAAGATTTTTGTTTTGCTTAAAATTTCAAAAAATCTTTTTTTTTACAATGTAAAGGCCATTGCACAGTTGCACAAAGTTCAAAATTCGCGTCCGAAATTTCTGCACGTTTAAAAATAGATATGACCTCGCGTTATGTCAATTACGCTTGCACACTGCCTCCGAAACTTTCGTCAGTCATAAAAAAAATCGAATCGGGTTCAATTTTCTGCATTTTACGCATCCGTAGCAAGCAGTTTGAATGTAGTTTTGACAACTCAGAGCCACCGAATCACAAATACGAAAAAACGCATACGAAAATGTCGGACTCAGTGTGCAATGGCCTTAAAGATGTGTGTGTTAAGATTTCCGGTGAATAATTACTTAAATTTCAATCTGTTCCTTGGACAAAGCAAGCATAGCTTCAGTCCTAAACCACTTTGATGACACCGAAAAAGAGTGTCCAGGATATTCTTTAAAAAGAAAAATCACTTTTTGTCTAACTAGTATAAAAAAAAATTCATGCGGGTTTGGAACAACATGAAAGACAAAATAATGACAGAATGACAGTAATTGACCTAGTACTCACCAACCATGTGTTTCCGGACATGTGCCATGGTGTAGAATTTCTTTTCACAGATTTCACAAGAGAACTTCTTCTCGGCATATCCGTGGACAATCTTGTTGTGTTCATGTAAAGACCACAGCTTTTTAAAGGCTTTTCCACAAGTCACGCACTACAAAAGATCAGAGGACCTGAATGAACGGCATTCGACTAAACAGCTTTCCCTTAGGGGTCGATGCAAAACACAACAGGATTTTATTATTCAGTGAGAGAACCAAGAACTGCATAAGCTAAATAAAGATTGAATATCGCAAAGGGCACCTCTAACTTAAAATTCATTTATACCAAATTAAACACAACACCACAATTTCCTTAATTACACTGAATTCCCCACAAGTGCTTAATATAGCAGAGACAAATGAGTGCTGGATGTTTTAGACCCAGTTTGAGTTAGAGGTGGAAATGGCCTGGCAGACCTGCTTTAATGGCAGAAAACAGCTGTTCTCCGCACCCTAATACAGTCTGTGCCTATATATCATCCTGGTGTATAATTCTGCTCTTCATTATGCACTCACAGCAGAGTACAGAAGAGAATGCACATAATCCATCTTTACACAAGATAAAATGTGTTATAAGAAGCTGACAGGTCTATACTATATTTGGTGGATAAAAACTAGGTGTACACTGACAAACTAACAAACGGATCATTATTGATTATTATGTTATGACCAATAATCAATAAATAAAGGGTTGATATTAAAATTCAACGCTTTCTTTTTCTAAATAAAATAAAAATCAATCAATATTAACTAAAAAATTGAAATGAAACATCACAGCATAATAATTTACACTACGAAAGATTAATATTCATTTTGATTAATTGATAAAAATTGCATTTAAAAGTGTTAATAAATTCTAAAGTGTTTTAAATTATGAACTTGAAGTGAGCATTAGATGATGGTGATACATTTAGGAAGTACTTTTTTGTCTCTTATATATATTTTTTTATTTATCAGATTAAAAATATGGTAAAAACAGTAATGTTGTGAAATATTATTACAATTAAAAAATCTAATATATTTATCTTATCTAATATATTTCTTGTAATATATTTTAAAATGTAAAGGATGATGGAAAAATTTAATTTTCAGCAGTAGTTACTCGAGTCTTCAATGGATATTTCACCCAAAATGTACATTTTGTCTTTACTTACCCTCATGTCGCTCCAAACCTGTATGAGTTTCATTCTTCTGTTAAACACAAAAGAAGATCTTTAAAAGAACGCTGGTAACTAGATAGTTGATGGAACCCATTAACTTCCATAGTTGGAAAATAAATACTATGGGAGTCAATAGCTATAGTAAACTGTCTGGTTACTAACAATCTTACGAACAGTGGTTCTAGACCTCCTGGCAGGCCAAATTTTTGTTTTAACCCTGAAATGGCACACTTGATTCAATGAATTAAAGGCTCAAATGCTTAATGTGTAGCTACGTGTGCCATTTCAGGAGGAAAACAATGTCCTGTTGGGGCTCCCTGCAGAAGAAGGTTGAGAACCACTCCTTTAAAATGTCTTCTTTTGTGTTCAACAGAAGGAAGAAACTCATACAGGTTTGGAACAACATGATGGGTGAGTAAATTAAAATTTTGGGGTCAAATAGCCCTTTCAGTCTCACATGATCCTTCATTCTAATTTGCTGCCTTATAGATGGACCTTGTTAACGTGTTCATGCAGACAGGTGAGTGTACCTGTATGTTTTTCTCACAGTTTGTCTGATGGTGCAGCAGCAACTCGCTCTCCAGTAAAAAGCGCTTGCCGCATTTATTGCAGATCTGCATGCGGTTGTGTGTGACGTTCATGTGCTTCTCCAAGTACCAGCGGTTGTTAAAAATACGAGGGCACTTCTTGCAGGAAAAGTGCTGCTTTTCTTCGAGCTTCACCTTCTGCCCCAGACTCTCCTGCTCTCTTCTCCTCTTCCTCCCCTCCCCGAGTGTGGAGTCGATTAGTGTCTGTCTCATGGCGGCATCTGTGCCAGTTAGTATTCTTGTGGCAAGCCGTCTTCCCATACTGGTGTGTCCTGTTTCTGGAATGTTGAGCTTGTTCTCTTCCTCATCCTCATCTTCATCACTGCAATTTTCCATCTCTCCCTTTCCTTGTTCACATTCTTCTTTGTCCTCGTCAACATCTTCACTATCAGACTGCTCCTTGCCCTCCTCCGCATCGGGAGAACTAGTGCGACGGTGACCACGGAGGGATGAGGTGATGCCCTTTCCGTCTGACCCTTTAGAAACATTCAATGTCTGGTTATTGAGATTGACCTCCACAATAATCTGCTCTCTGTTAAAAGAGACGGAACCATCCTGGGCTCCCGCTTCATTGAAACAGGCCCCTCCCTCCATTTTGCACAAGCTCCGCCCTCCTCCACTAGCCACTCCCCCTCTGCTGTCATCATTTTTGTAGATGTGTTTTGGGCTGGAGTGGATGCTAGATGAATGTGTCTGGGTAATTTCCCCACTGACCCCACTATCCTCTACAAGCAATGAGAAAGTACCGTTTCCGTGCTGTGTGTACATCTCCTTCATCTTGTACATCTGATTGGACGAGGCATTGCCCTGCCCGTCTGTGTCAGCCATCTCATTGGAGCCGAGTAGTTTGTGGCAGGAATCGCTCATCTGGAGCACAATGGCCACTTGTGGCACTCCAAAGATGGAGATATAGATGAAGTTGAGGATCTGGATGCTCAGCACCTCAAAGGCCGGGTTTATGCGGCGCAGTGGTTGACTCCGGGAGAGGAGGGCCTGGAAGTTCGGGCTGCGTTCATCCAGCACGCACTTGTGGGCGGAAAATGTACAACAGGACACCAGTACAAGGTCCACGTCACACAGGGGAGGCTGGTAGAGATGCCGTTCGTTCAACCTGTCCATGAAACGAGTAAAGTGCAGCACTGCATCCTCCAGCAGAGGGGAAGTCAGCAGTCCACTGTGAGATAAGACAGGAGAACATTTTAATGCATCGTTGAAAATTTTTTCAATTCCTTAGCAAATTATTTACAAATAATAAGATCATAAACAGCACGATTATATCCACTTGGAAAATAGAACAAGAATAAACATTTTAGATGGAGAATTTGCATTTCTAGAGCAAATCACCAATGCAAATATTCCATGTAGCATGACTTAGAATAATTATTTGAATGGGGTTTTATTTGGCCATTATTTTTTTAACACGGTATCATTTTCACTTTCACTATTAATTTCACAATACTTCCTTGTCTTAAATCTTGTTTTAAGATGAGATGTATAATAGTGGCTGTGATTTAACAATTTTGTGATTTTAAACTTGATTGAGTTCATCAGTTCAAACAGTCTGATTCATAGCATTTAATTAAATTATTAATTTGTGCCACCATTACAAAACTTTTGATGTTTTACAACTATATATATATATTAGTATATTATAGTAGGCTATTTATTTACATATTGAATAAGATTTTTTTTTTCAGTTTTAATTTTTAAATTTGCTTAAGATTTAGTAGTTTTGTTATGTGCTTTTGTCAACAACAAAAATATATATATTTCAGTTAGTTGCCAAGGCAAAGTTTCTAATTTTAATTTCAATTTTTCATCTAATATTTACATTTATTTAAGCTTTTTTAAAATTAACAAAAAAAAATTAATAGTTTTACTTAACAATAATATTAAACTTTATAAAACATTAAATGTTTAATTAAATGTTTCAAAATTAAATGATCTGTTAAAAATATAGGAAAAATTGCCTGGTTATGGTGCATGCAAGTGAAATGATTTTCATTAAAAAACTAATTGAGAAATCATGCTTGATTTTTCTTAATATGATTTGTTTTCTGCATTTTATTATTGAATTAATTTTGTTCGTACTTGGTATCTACTTGTCAAAAGAAGGTGGTTTGGGTGAAATGGTTTCCTCCAACTGAATTAAAATGTTTCAGAGCAAGATATTGGTGTGTGAGTATAGTCTAAAAAGTGAAAATATTTTATTTAAAACATCAATAGATATAATTAAAGTAACACTGTATAAAGGTTGACCAGAACATCAGGACATGTAAAAAAAATCTTTGCACAGAAATTATTTCATTCACAGCGGCCTTGAAAACATTATCAAATGTGAGAAAGGTAGGATCTAATGGAGCTTGCAGCTATGCCCTCCCCTTCTGCTCCCAAGGTTGGTTTATTTTAGATCAGGAAGGACAAGGTTTTGATCCAGACAGCATCTCTTTAAAAACTCCACAGAGGGAAGGGAAAGGGACAAAGGGAGAGGCAGCAAGCAAAAAGAGAAAAGGGCAAACCAACTGAAAGGAGAGAATTAGAAGTATGTAAAAAGCAAATTGATATTCAGAGCTGTGCGCTAACCATTAGCTTCCTCCTCCTGGATCCAGTCACTCTGAATTATTATGCACACGACAAAACCCTGGCCAGTAAACAATTAAAGAGAGCAGGGAGAAATCAAACTCTCCAAACAATTATACAGATTATGTGACTACAACAAGTGGAATTAAGAGTGTTACTTTTTATCTCCGTAAACAGGATTAGTTTCTTTTCAGGAGGCCATTAAGTCCAATCAATCTTGTTTAATGTCACCCACAAATACACCCAATTGAGAGCATAAATTCTTATTAAGTAGAGGGGGGAAAATATAAAATATAGTCCTCTTATTTTAGTCCAGAACAAGTGGAAATATAATGTGATTCGATAATGAGGAAGATATGACTAACCGAATAAAAAGTTCAAATGTAATTCCATTGGCACTATTCTTTTCTCTGGAATATTTTGTGAATCTTTGTATTTAAGGTGGATGATCACTGGGATAGAGTAAAACCATATATTAGCTTAAAAGAAAACACAAGTCAAGAAACCTAGTTCAGAAGCATTCATGCTGTTCATTTTAATAAATAAAATTCTTTAGCGCCACCAGAAATAATTGGACATAGATAAGGGGTTGTTATCCCAAACATTACCAAGTCAGCTGTATCAAATTCAAAACTGGCAACATGAAACATCTCTGAAAGACATTAAATTAGTCTGAGCCATTGCACAGTGGTTAGTGAGTGTTCACTTATCTCCTTCTCTCTCAAATTTCCTGTCCCTCTCTACTACATCTATGGATTAAAAAGAGTCAAAATCCAAAATTATAAACTGATGTGAACATATGACAAAATATTCTCTTCATTATAGTTTTAACTTAAGCAAAGTTATACTGGAGGTAGGCCTATGTGTCAACAAACAAGAGTGCAAACAAATCTTAGATGATTAAACTTTTTTTTCAAAATTGATAAACTGATTATTTTTTTCACATTATGGCTGATAACTGATAAGTAACAATTCCATACTGTATATTTAGTCAAAAATAAAAAATAAAATAAAATGTAATTTATTCCTGTGATAGCAAAGCTGAATTTTAATCATCATTACTTAACCATCATATGATCCTTTAGAAATCATTATAATATGCTGATTTGGTGCTCAAGAAAGATTTTTTTTTATTGTTAAACATTTGTGTTGCTTAATATTTTTGTGAAAACCAAGAGACATTCTTTCTGGTTAAAAGATCGTTCAAAAGAACAGCATTTATTTGAAACATTACTCTTTTGTAACATTAGAAATGCTTGTGTCCCTGCTGAATAAAAGTATTTTAAAAAAATCTTGAGCTCATTGCTGTGCAAAAACCTGTGCTGCCTTCACGCAGTAAGAGGTGACTCAGGGCTGCTGGCCAGGACGGCCGGTATGCAGTTGGCTGAGGACGATCACCACAGTGCCAGGCAGCAGAGAACAGAGCGGTGGGGGAACGAGATCTACCCTCAGTTGACTTTCACTTCTGCAGTCTTTCCTGCACTGTTTACCACAACTCCCAAAATCAAGACTACCGTTTCTGCTGATACCGTATGTCTTCATAGAGATTATACATGTCCCTTTAATTAAAAAAAATGGTTAGATGGAGAACAAGAAAGAAAATTATATTCTGAAAAATAAAGATATCACAAATATTTTCAACAAAAAAAAAAAAAAATGAAGCAGCACAACCTTTAGCAAAAAAATGTTTCTTGAGCACCAAAATCAGCATTTGATTTCTGAATGATCATGTGACACAGAAAACTGGAGTAATGATGCTGAAAATTCAGCTTTGTGATCACAGGAATACTGCGAATGAATACCCTTAAATATTGCTCCATTTAATAATCTATTGGATTGAATTTCTTTCAAAATAAAAGGTACTCATTTCATTTGGTTAATTATGTAATTATTTCTATGGACTTAAAGGGATTCTCCACTTATTTTGGAAATAGGCTAATTTTACAACTCCTCCAGAGTTAAACAGTTGGGTTTTACCGTTTTCGAATCCATTCAGACGATTTTCTGATATTTAGAAGAATATCAGTAACTAGACAGTTTCTGGTCCTCCATAGTATATATTTTTTACTACTATGGAAGTCAATAGGACCAGTTTACTTATATTCCTCTAAATATCAGAAAATCAGCAGAATGGATTCGAAAATATGCACGCATCTGGCTGCCAAAGGTTAGAATAGGAAAAAAGTGACAAAGACTGAACCTGCCAATAGATAGATATCTGGAATAAAGCTACTTTATAGTTATACAGCAAAGACTGTCCTCCCCAGGGGTCATAGAGAGGGCTGGATTTTGTGTAAAAGCACAGCTGGATTGCTGCTGAGAACGCATCCGGCGAAAGATTCTCATGCGAACGCCAGCGGCAGCTCTTGAATAAATAATTGCACTGGAGCAGGGGTAATGCAATAAGGAATTTTGTGGATGCTCTGTTATTATAAGTTTTTCTGCTGACAGAAGCTTTGATAATAACTCATCTCCAGCAGGGGAAGGAGCTCGCTCTAAAAAAAGAACATTGCAGCATTTGTAGCCCCTAATGGAAATTGTCTGCATTCTGTGTAGCATAAAATGGCGAAATATTCGCAGCAGGAGGAGGTGAGAATAATACAGTTTCCATAGGTGTCAATCAAGATGCTATTAGCCTATAAAGCACCAACGGTTTCACAGCTTCTCTCTGGCCATGTTAGAGGAGAACGACACATTCGACATATGTCGCATTCTGGCTCTCTGCTGGACGCGGGGTGCATGTCGTCTGTCGTTACATTGCACTCGCTGTGACAGGAAGCTCAGGGCACTTTTAAGGGATTTAAAGGAAGAAGAGTTCACCCAAAAACAAGAATTGTGTCATCTTTACTCACCTTTATGTCGTTCCAGACACATATGGCTTTCTTTAAAACACATAATGTGATTTCTTTTATATTCTAGCCTTTATTTCTATATAATGAAGGTGAATGAGGAATCCAGTACGTGTGACTACATTTCAAGTTTTTTATGTAAGGAACAGACCACTGCTCACTGAAAGTCTTTCTGAAAGCAGTGGCAAGTGCTTTTGAATAAAATCTTTTTCAATGAATTGCGTGATCCAGTTCACAAATCAAGCTTTGATTAGAGCTTTTGTTCAATAAGAATGCATTGAGATTGACACTTTAATTCAGTAAGGACGCAGTAAATTGTTCGAAAGACATATCTGGTACAAAAGATTTCTATTTCAAATAAACACTGCTCTTTTGAACTTGCTATTCAAAAATTGTAATTTGAATGACGTTTTAAAATATACATGAATTGTAAAAATATTTTACATTATTGCTGTATTTTTGATGAAATAAATGCAGCCGTTATGAGCATTTTGACCCCAATCTTTTGAACGGTATTTTAGACTACTTAGTCTTCATTCGTTATAACTGAACAGAAAATTGAAATAAAAAATAAAACCGGTCTGGAATGGCATGAGGGATTATTAAATGATCACACTATGTTACATTTTGGCGTAACTAGCCCTTTAAGACCTAACACAGGTCCTTTTCAAACGCAACACTGCAGCTTATGTGCAACAACATACTGCAACATCCTCAGTTTCACAAAATGACCAATATGACAACAGTCAGGACACAGTTGTCCGCCCAACCCCCTCCTCATCACCAGACTGAGGCCGATTCATAGTGAGAGAAGGAGAGAACACTGGCCATCTTGAGTCTGGATGCAACAAGGCCACGTGTCGGGGTGAAAACAGAGGGATGAGCGAAAAGGACAGCCTGTTTTGAAGAATAAATCTGATCCTCACTGTATTCAAGGATAATGAAATAATACCCTCTACAGACAGCTAATGAACTGTATATGGTTTCATTAAAACCAGTCTTGAGGGCAGATGAACAGGAAGCAATTTCCTTGGGTCAATGGTCTGTCATCTGTGCCTTACAGCAACCGACTATCCAATCAGCGAGCTCGTTGTCGAGCGCGAGCCAGAGTGCCCTTCCAATTAAAATGGCCACATTTGATCAACTGACTTTGTGTCTCTATGGCAACCGCACTCATCCCATGGGTTAATCAGCTGGCATGGAAATCGATCCCCTGATGGTTTGCATATAAAGAGAACTTGCAGCGGCATGTACTAATGACCCGGCTAATAACAATCTGCGCGAAGGTCAGACGGCCTAGAATTGCTGCACCACCACAGAGAGACTCTAAAACACAGATCAGAGGAAGTGACTGTTAGCTGATCACCATTACATTTCACAGATAGGTTGAAAGTGTGTGTTTGGATTGCCGTCCTTCTCTGAAATGTGACAGATGTTTAAAGAGCACGCTTTCCTCTCGAAAAGCCCATGAGTTATGAAACCACAGTTTCAGCTTCCCGCAGAGTGTGTATTGGAGTGTGTATGCAACAGCTGTGCCTCTCTGTTCTCCGACAGACAGACTGATGTACCATTAAAGCCTGTCTCCAGAGACACTGTCATTTCCTTCTGCACGTACCATGAGCCTGCTTTGACCTCCCTCAGATCTACACTCAGTAACCACACACAGAGATGCATCGTTGGCATGTTTGTTGGTCTTAAGGGTGTGTTCACACTTGTAGTTTGGTTATTTTGGTCAGGACCAAAAAAAGAATCCGATACATTTAGGGTGTGTTCACACCATAGACTGGAAAAAAATGGACGTAGTGGCCGTGAAGTCACCCGTAGGTTTCTGAAGAGCATTTTGGAAGCCTAAAATGGCCGGAGCCGGCCGTTGTCATCTTGGCAGTACGTCACTCCCGGATAACCGAAAATGGGCAACGAGGCGGGATTAGCTGAGGTGACGTGACGGCTAAAGGCCCATTTATACTTCTGCGTTGAGTGTACGCCTTAGTGTACACTTGAGTGTAGTGCATTTATACTTCTGCGTTCAGGTCTTGGTGGCTCTGCAGTACTGCTCCGAAATGCTAGATGGCAGCGGAGGGTTTTAATGTTCCACTGTGTTTAGATTTCTCGCGGCTAGGTTAGTACAAGCAATGGCGACTGAAAGAGAGTGGATTATGTTGGAGTTGGAGCTTATTGAGGTGGAAAAACAGTTAATTTTAGTGATATTACTAAAACTAAAAGGCAGAAACGAGACACGTTGGAGGAGATGGTACGTGCGGAAATGTGTGAGATAGTACATGCGGAAATGCGTAGGAGGAAATGTGATGCTACCAAGCCGACCAATCACAGATCTTGCAGTCCGCGTCGTAGCGACGTGTAGTTACATTTTTGAGGAGGTGCGCGTCAGGCTACGGCGAAGGGTACGCGGTATGGTACGCATCTGTGCGTATGCTACACCGTACCTCCTGCGCGCACCCTACGCAGAAGTATAAATTGGCCTTAACAGACAGCTGACAAACGGCTAGTAGTGACAACAGCGGCAATCCACCTGTCACTCAAGTGGCCACGCCCTTAATTATGCAGAACTTTAAAGCTTAATAGAATTTAAACGGATGAGTTATACAAATAAATAAAAAACCCAATCACAGTTGTGGTGAAGGATAACATTACCTAGACCAAAACCACTTTTTGTACCAGGCTGTAAACATTTTTCCCACTGTAACGTTGGGCATTTTAACTCTCTTTTGGAGCCTGCCTCTAGTGGCCAGTCGATGAATTGCTGTTTCGCTTCCATGTTGGATTCAAGAGAGAGACCAGAAGGTTGTCGTTTGGTTCATAGTTGGCATGTTTAGTTCAATTAAAACGAATCCTGTTTTGATGGCTCTGTTAGCACGGTTCATTTGAATAAGCGTAAACACTACCATTCGAACCCTGGAGCGCACAAGCGAATTGAAACCACTGAAAAGATGGGTCTCGGTCCGCTGTAAGTGTGAGTAATAGTGCACAAGTTAAAGCAAGAATAACAAGTTGCATTTCCAGGATTAACATCAGCCTGAATCTCTTTAAATAGAATCGATGTGAAACAGCAACTATTAAACCAGACATGACGTTCATTTTGTAATGAACAACTTTGACTAAGTGTTAATGTTCCTCTAACAAAACACCCTTAAGTTCAACCACAGCAAAAAAAAGACTAAACCTAAAGTAAAAACGGTGTTTTAACCACCGGGAAGTGTATAAAAATGCAGTAAATGATGCTGGGTATTTGTAAGGGTGGGTGTGAGGGGTGCATGTGGCAGTGAACCCGTATTTGGGATTTGGTATATTTCACCAATAAGTACAGACCCCTTATTTCTTTTTCCGTTTTCCTCTCTGATTTAGTCTCTTTTCCCTGCAGTATCCCCTGTTATGACCAAATTAAATGAGCAAAGCCTTGGTTCACTTGGCTGTCGGTCCAGATCAGCTTGTGTAAACCTATTCCACTCACTTTTCCGCTTTCTCTCTCACACTTTAGTAAACACTGGAGGAAAAAAGCAGGCTGTGCCAGTTCAAGTAAATGACTTTGACACTGCTTATTTAGAGGAGAGAGAGAGAAATCAGCTGAAAGCAAAGCACTCTAGGGCAAATTGTGCTATTTCTGCACAAACTGTCCGTACAAATTGAGTTCAGCACATATTTTGTAGGCTTGTTTGCACGTTACCTGATTCGCAAATTCCTTTAGTGGACACTAAAGCTTGAGCAAATAAATGACGCCATCAGTGGGCGCAAATCATTCTTATTGAATTCCCCTTCTCTGTATTCAGCACAAACAAAGAGAAATCAAATTTCCCTGCCATTGTGGTAGAGATAATGCTCAGGTGCTAATCAAGCTGAGCTAGAAAATGATCACTGCTGTGGATAGATGCTAAGATTTGGCTGTGACGGGATCATTTTAAAATGCTAAGCACATTCAGTGCTGACAGATGAACAGTGACATGTTTGTAGGGAAGCGTCCCAGATTATTCTTGACCTTTATCTCGTTCCTTAACAAATTTAGACCAGATCTGAACCATTGAACTGTGTTGACAACAGCAGCCAAACAATGCTTGCTCTCTGCAAAAAGAGGCCCACCCTACTGTAAATGTGTGTGTGACTGTCAGAACCCAGTCAAGTGTATTTCCCAACACTTGTAGTGAGACTTAAATTAAAAATGTCAGCCAAACTATCCACTCTAAACTATCTACTTCTAATTCTGAAATCTCTTATGTTTTTTTTATTTTATTTATAATTTGCTGACTGATCATTTCTATTTGTCAAAATAATTTAAAAAATAAAATTCATTTTAAAATAATTCTAAAATAAATATTTAAAATAATTTTAAAATAAATATTTTAAAATAATTTTAAAAGAAATATTTTAAAATAATTTTTAAATACATATTTTAAAATAATTTCTAAGATGTTATTTTTAATTGTATTTTCGAACAGATAGAGAAAGAGAGAAAGGGGGGAGGAGGAGGAGACAGGGTTGTCTTGGTGAGACAATGTTTATTAGATTAACAGGCTTAACATCCCTCTCAATGAGAACCCATATAACTTTGATTGATAGAGATGCCGATAACTTTGCTGCCTGACACTGGAGCTCCGGTGAGAGACATCGCTCTGCAGATAAAGGGATTAGCACACAGTATGAGAATAACTCCTGCCCTGCTCTCCGTCTGCTCTGCAGGGAAGGTACAAGTGTACCACCTTTCAAAGGATTAATCACAATACAGAGCATCAGAGCTTCCTCCCTGTGAATATCCCATCATCATCATCGTCATCATCTTAGTCATATATTAAAACCTTTGAACTGAGCGTGACCACGCCCAATTTATTTTACACACAGTTTATATCTCAGCTTTTCAGAGAAGCTCCTGCAGGGATATACGGAATGCGCTAGACACATGACATGGATGGGAGTATCATATTTCTTAATAAGGGCTCTTGAGTTTAGCAATTGCAAATGGATTTATTAAAAGCTATCTGTAAACGCCTAAAAGAAACCCCACCCCATCCTTTTAACATGCACTTATTCACACACTTATTTTGATTTCATGTTGAAAGTGTGATGTGAAACTGTCCAACAACTCAGAAGTGGTTTATTCCACCCTTCTAGCTTACAATTCTTTTAGTAATCAAATATTCTAAAGACACATATCAAGATTATAGGTATATACACGTGCATACATGTTGTTGGTCACAGTAATTTTGACATGGTCCTGGATCAACAGTCCTGTCAAAAAATGTAGTCCTTACCCAATCCCCAACCCTAAACCTAACCCTACCCATAACTTTTCCCTAAAATCAGAGGGTAATGAAAGGTGAATAGCCCTGATGTTAAGCCTAAACTTGACATAAAGTGGAAACTTGTCAAATCTGATTAGTTGATTGGAAAGTTGTAAATAAGCAATAACATTTTTTGGGGAAACCCTATTAACTTGAAAGGGGCCCTTGAAATCAAAGGTTCAAAAATCCTTGTTTTATACCAAAGTGAACACACACCTAGGATTCATAATGATTCATAATGCTTTCGCCCCTCTACCCTTCCTTGTGGTTGTCTTGAAATGCGAGCAGGATTGGGCTGCACCTCCATGTGATTTATTTGAAAGTGGGGGAGGGGAAGCTCCTCATAACAGTATCACCCCTCCTCCATCCGATTTATTTGATTTAGTACACATGGAGTGGGGGTGCTGGTCAAACAAGTGTGTGTCTGTTGCGTGTTTGTGTATGCGTGTATATGTGTAGACGGTCGGGGGGTTAGCACATAGCTCTCTTGGCGATTACACTGACCTTTCCAACACACCATTTATCAGCAGAGCCACCACAGGGTATGAATCCATATTGCTTTTGTTAGGATGTCTCTTTCTCTATCCTATCACACCGTCCATATACACAATGTGACCCTGGACCACAAAACCAGTCACATGTGTAAAAAAAATTCAAATTGAGATTTATACATCACCTGAAAGCTGATATAATATATATCTATATCTATCTATCTATATAT
>JAOTRC010000016.1:10459843-10474925 GCA_027497675.1 Cyprinella lutrensis | reverse complement strand
GACAATGGCTTTCTGCATGAAGATTGAATTTTGCAGACTTTTGTCCTCGAAGTGAGCCCGATACTGTGGAATCGCCCGTATACGGAATACTGTCCTTGTCCAGAAAGGTAATAAAGACATCATCAAAGTAGTCCATGTGACATCAGTGGGTTAGTTCGAATTTTTGAAGCATCAAAAATACATTTTGGTCCAACAATTACAAAAACCACGACTTTATTCAGCATTGTATTGTCTTCCGGTTCTGTTGTCAATCCAAGTTCACGAGTCCGCAGTGACGTTGATGATGTAAGACGCTGCTGACGTGTATCTGGTGCGTCCGTGTATTTGGGTTCAAATAAATATGGCTGGGCAAAAAAAATGCATGTCTTCCTCTGTGTCAAAATACTTAGACATGTTTGCGAAGATTGTTTTGTTTACAGCGTGCGTCTCTCCCTCAGACTGTAAACGAAGCTCAGGCGGACCAGAGAACGCGTCTTACAGGTCTTACGGGCTTGGAACGACATGAGGGAAATTACATAATTTTCATTTTTGGGTGAACTCACCCTTTAAGAATGATTTCTGAAGGATCATGTGACACTGAAGACTGGAGTCATGAAAATTCAGCTTTGACATCACAGGAATAAATTAATTTTTAAAATATATTCAAAGAGAAAATAGATATTTTAAATTTGTTTTTACCTTTCTATTTGATTTAACAATATTACTATTTTACTGTATTTCTTTTACCGTGTCATTAATGTTAAAAATGTACTGTTTTCAACATCGATAATAACAATTCTGCTGGAGTTGAATGCTGGAGGTGTTGGAGGAGCACTTGTCACATGGATTTAAGTGTCCCCAACAGCAGACTCAGAGCACTGAGAGACAACGAAGCCTCAAAGTCAAGGGTGGGCAGGAATGTCCTGAATAGACGGTTACATAAAAACCCTCAGCATGATGCTTTTTTCCAGGCTGCAGCACTAAAGGACAAGACTGCAGAGTTTAGCAAGAGTTGTTCTGTTTCGGCTCTTTCTGAAGTACAGTCTTATAAGTACGAGTGTTCCCTATTAATCAATCCCATGATGACCGTGCAGCTTTTAACACCAATGCTTAACCAGTCATCAAGTGCAGCTCCTTTTCTGTTATTCGAGTTTTACACATCAAGAGATATTCTGGTGATTGTCTAAAACATATTATATCCTCATAACCGAATGCATTAATGGGGGCGTAATGGAGTCCTTTGAGTTCTGACTCATTTCACATGCCAGACATCAACAGACAATGCATATTTAAACACTGCACTGTATAAATAAATAATAAAAAGGTATCTACACTTTTTTAGGGTCATGTGAAATAAGGCAAGTGAGCAACTGGAGGGCAAAAAGACGGGGTCATGGAACTAAAGTCGTGACCTGACCCAGATACTGCAACCCAGCTTCCAGATGTGAAGGGGCCTTATTGTACTTTACACGCTTTATTTTTTAATGACAGCTCCTAAAATCAACTGTGCTGTCATCCTGCAACCTCTCTGATTCCCTCGCCTGGTTTTTGCTAGAAATATAAAATATTAATTTACAAAAACAATAAGAGTGCCAATAATGAAAATAACGGGTTGTAAGACATCTCTCTTCCAATTCTCTTCCCATTTTATTCTTATGGGTATAAATAATTTATCTACTACTAAAAACAGACCTTTTTAGTCATTTGTGATTTTGGATAATGATTTTTTTTTTGTTTGTTTTATAAAGGTATACACATAAAGAGCAACTTGTAAACAATGAAATCTAAAAAAAAAAATTATTACATTCCATCATTTTTAACACACGGTTGTCAAAATCACAATTTAATTTCTAAATTATGAGATACTTCTAGGTTTTCTAAAGCCCATGTGATCCCTTTAAAATATTTTTGTTGTTGCTATTGTTTGTTTGTTTTGACTGAAATGCAAGTGTTTTAATCATATTACAATTTAAATATCTAAATATAACTACTAGGTATTTCAGAAGTATTTGTTTAGCAATTAGACCACATTATTACTAACAATAATCGTAACAATTAATACTGATGTAATTTATGAAATTAAAACTATTTGCTAAATAAGTCGTCTCATGTTTGTTTTGGGCAAATTCTAATTGTATTTCGAAGTAGTAACATTTCGAAAATGATTAACCCAATCCCAAATTAATTTAATGGTATTTAAAGTATAAAAGTTTCTGCTCCTGTATTTCTAAACTCTATGAATAAAATATCCACAAATTTAAGGTCATGTCTAATTTAACAGTGTTGTGACATGCATTCTGTCTCTTCCTGTACAACAAAGTCTATAATTTCAAACGTATTTGAGGATTAAAAATGTTTCGCTTTCCATTTTTGATGGATCAATGTCCACATCATGCACCAGTCACGACGTGATTCCTGTCCACACTGATACGAGACATTTTAACTATTTAAATGCAACAATGTAGCTATTGTGGCCATTGCATTCTTGTTAACCTTCCAATTTCTGTTACTGTCGGCGTTCCGTACAAGTTGCAAACTTCAATGCGCGGTCAAATGTATTGGCGACATCACGTTATTTAGCACATTCAAAAAGTCAGACACATCCCAGGACAAACTATTGCAAGTTTCATCGGCCTAGCTAAGTCTTGCAAAATTACTAAAGATAAAATATGGATACAAAATGTCGTTGTCTACTGTACCATTTTGATCCGAGGTCTCTAGCATCGAAGGAGTCCGCGAAAACCTCCATTTGCCCAAAGCTTCCGCTCGCCTTCTAATAGTGTTGGATTTTCACATTTCTTCAGTTATTTCCCTTCACTGTTTTTTTTTTCTTCTTCTTCTCTTTTTCGCCGTGCTAGCAGCATTCAGACAGACAAAAAATGCAGAGGCTGCTTTAGCAGCAGCAATTGGTGATTGGAGCTCGGGGATCATATGGGCTTTTGTCAGAAGTTTTAAAGGGCCATTGCACTAGATTTTTTCCCCGTCTGAGCTCTATTCTACATCTACAGCTAAAAAAAATGACTGATCAGAACTGTCCTATGGGGAGATGGAGCATTGTCACCCAGGTGTTCATGACCTTGTATCTTACATCACCTTCCCTTGTGAACAACATGCTAAATCCCGAAAGCCATATCCCTGGTGTCCAAATATGCACACTTTTCTACTATACGGTGAATAGGATGTCCAAATATCCAGTTTTCATGAAACAATAGGCAAACAATATCCAGATGACATATTGCACCTTCTGACATTATGAGTAACCAGTAGACGGAGGCTACAGGAGCTAAGGAAGTAAGGTAAAGGAGAACTGTTATTTGAGCAACTTCTTTACCACAATGTTTTGCCCTTTATGTTTAAACAGTACCTTAATAGTATGAGTAGTATGCCGAGAAATAGAGTGTTTGCACTACACAACTAAATAACAATTTATCAACTGTCAATAAGTGAATTCTTAATCAGGGAATTCAGTTCACACTGTCGAAGTGCTCGAAGGTTGTCAACCCTGGTCCTGGTGTACACCAGGAATTTGGGATGTCTCACCTATTTGACACACTTGATTTTAATTAATCAAACCCACTGTAGTACAGGACTAAATCAAAAAGCAAGCATACTTGTAGAGCCACTGTTGGTCAATATTAACCAACAACCCTGAAATGGACTTGATAACGTGCATTTGACTGTAATGCATCATAGTAGTCAACTTTGTGTACATTTGCAGGAGTCAATGAAACATGAAGTAAGTGTTTCTACAAGAACACGTCATCTCACAGAATACACGCTATAGGCTTTCACAAACAAATGTAGTTTTATTTACAATTGGCAAGTTTCGTTTCTTATATTTAAATGGTGCATTAATAAGCAGCACTTGATACATTCAGCAAAGACTTTTCTTTTTGTTTTTATGTACAAATAAAACAAATGCACTTTTAAACAAAACATTAATTTGGCCAAAACTAAAAATTTCCCATCCGTGTCTACCCTTGACTGCATGTTAAAATCCTTTCAAACAAGACTGAGGTAAGTGGCAGTTTATATATAACCTTAGCTTTACAATTAAAGAGTTTCGATGCGCATTTTCTTAGGAATAATAGAAAAAATTACCAGACATTCATACATAGACTCGTGTGGAAAAATACAGTAGAACATATTACACGTTACATAATGATACAGTGGACATCAAAACACATACTTCACAAAACTTAAACTGAGTCTATTGTTCAAAAAAAGTATTTGAAGGAGGATAAGGCAGCTTATTGCTACTTCTTTTAAATTCAACTCAGCTGTATCGGCTGCTTCGGCTATGACTTCGTTGCCTGGACGAACTGCGACTGTAGGAGCGATATGACCTGAACGTCAAAATAGATATCAAAGAATTAGCTTCAGTGAGGCACATTATCAAATTCACACATAACATTTGAGGTAATACGAGAATTTATTTATGATGTACCTGGACCTGCGATCAGAGCTCTCGCTTCTCCGACGCCCTCTTCTCCTGCTACGACTGCGGCTGCGGCTAGAATAACTATCGTAAGACTCAGACCTGTGTTTCCAGGAATAAAACACAACCGTTAATTCAAGCTTCGCCTTTCACGTTTACGTTTGAGTTAACACTCATGGACGAGGTCGAACTGGAAGCTAGGTTAATCTTGGACTACATTGGCCACCGTAGGAGTTAAAACGAAATCGGAATTGAGAGGAACAGAAACTAATATTCACTGGATAGTTTTCACCACTAGATGGAGGTAAAAATCACGCAGTGTAGCTTTAAGCCGAAGCTGGCCATTTGAGTGAGACGTTATCTCTGTGTTCCCGGGACATCTGACTGTGCCAACGGAGAGGGTTGTAGACTACACCAAATCATGTACACATGTAACTTTTTTAAAATAAAAACTACACAAGGTGTGGATTGAGGTAGGCCTGCTCTTTTTATTTGACGAAGAAACTTAGTCTGACGGAAAATAAATTGCCGGCTTTTCAAAGCTTCAAGCAGATTCAGTGGTTTCTTTTTGTCATCTTAAGTTGTGAATTAAGCTCTTTAGTGTAGGCCTATTTTATGTTTTATAACGGGAAAACGAAATGAGCATCCCTAGCATTAGTAGTTTTGACTGCTCACCTTGATGTGTGGCGACCTCTATACCGACTTCTAGAACGGCTCCTACTGTCTGTGTGACTAAAACAAGATCAAGTGGCATTTTAATTCATAAGGAACATAACACATTACACATACACCCCCTAACGGTTTAAAAAACAAACATATAAGACAGAAGCAGAGATAAATATCTTACCTACGATAACTTCGGTAGGTGCTACTTCGAGATCGAGAGTGGCCTCTACTGTATCTACTCCTGCTTCTACTTCTACTGTAGCTCCTGTGTGAAAACATGAAAACACATACAAAATTGACTTGACCTGAAAGATTGGACATATGTAGACAGGAAAACAATGGCAGTTGTAACCAACCTAGAAGTGTAGGTGTAGCTTCTGGACCTGCTCCTGGAATGGCTATATGAATGGGACCTACTTCTGCGTGTGGACCTGTGACTGGACACAGACCTTGACTTGTTCTGAGAGTGATTAAGGGATCCAGCTCTTTCTCCTGTTGTCGGAAGAGAGTCTTCTTCACTTGAGCTGTCTGGATTTCTGGGTCTCTGATTTAACCGAGCCGTCTTTCGTACCTCGTCAAAGAGGGATCCTGGACGGACTCTACTCTTGCTCTTGATCTCAATTTTGAGACCCTGAGCCTTTCCATCCAGCTGATTTTGCTGTTTGTTTATTTTCATAATGGAAGCCTTTGTACTGATGGCCTGCATAACATTCATGTCTTTCAAAGGTTTCCATTTATTTTCAACTGCTGAGACAGGACTGTCACCAGGTAAAGTTTCCTCTGGCTGACTGCCATGAGATAAAGTAGGTCCAATAGTATTAGAGTTTCCCTTTTCTATTTGAGGTAGAACAAGCACACTACTATTATTCAGAATATTTTTCAGAGGAGAAATGCCAATCGCTTTGGGACCTGGTTCCTGAGCCTCTGGGATGCACTCTGGAGAACCTTTTCCAACTTTATTTGGGTCTCTTGGTTTGACTCTTGCCAAGTTGGTGTCTGAAAGATTGGTCTCTAGATCTGTGGATGGCTTTGGAATCTCTGGATGTCTTTGAGCTGAAATTGCAGTATTGCGATTTACCTTATTGCGATTAGTCATCTTCACATTCTCATCAATACTTTTAGAAGACTCTACTGAAAACTTGTCTTCGATAATCCCTTTACCATGATCTTTACTCTCTGAGACTTTGGGCTTGATCTTTCCAGATTTTACATGACTTTTTACTGCATCACTGACAGAATCAGGATTTGCTGTGTATAATTGTTTTGATTGAGTGACTGAATCATCCTCTTCCCCTTCATCACCAAACTCCAGTGGCGGCTGCCAGTGAAATGTCTCTTTTGGCTTCTGGTGCTTCTTGGATTTCTTTGCCTTGGCTCTGCGAGATCCTGACCTGGAAGAGTTCTTCCTTTTGTGCTTGTGCTTACGCTTGGCTTTTTTCTTGTGTTTTGAACTTTTTTTGTCTGCAGACTGTTCCTCGGTACTTTTGAATTGCTTGAGCATTTCTGCCCCATGGTTTGACCATAAAGGGTCATCATCCTCTGATTCTGAACTAGCCTCTCCTTCCTCTTTTTCAGACACATGTTTGGCATCACCACCTACCATTTTGTTTGGCATTTCAGAGTCACTCTCAGACTCCCAGCAGCGAGCCAAAATCTGCCTCTTTTTTGTTTCAGTAAGTCCTTCCTCCTTGACAGGGATTTGGTTGTGTTCTGCAGCAGTGTTCATACTTGAGGTCTCTCCTTCACTTTCCCATCCTGATGCATTGTTGTGGTTTGGTTCTTTCCTTTGAATGGGGTTCTTGCTTTTCATTGCCACTGCTTGTAGATCTGACAGACAATCAAGTGTGTTTCTCTGTACCAAGGAATCATTGTGTCCGTGGAGAGGACTGTATGGACTATCAGATAAATCCTCTGAGGAAGGAGATGTATATTTGTGGACACTACCATGACTTGCATGCTTGTCCCTATTTTGGCCATTTTTGTAAGAACTACAATGTTTTCTCTTTTTTTCAGTGGATCTTTCTTTGTTTGAACCATATGATTCTGACCTAGTGCAGGAGGAAGATTGGCTGCCGTACTGACTAGGTGATTTGCTGCTGCTTCTTGATTGACTACGTGACCTGCTTCTAGACAAACTGCTTTGCAGGAGCCTATCAGGAACATTATTGTCACTGCTGCTGAGGCCTTTGTGACTAACAGCCGTGTCTGGCTTTGAAGAGGACATTTTTTCCAGAGGTACATTTGATGATGGGCTGATGAGTGCATTAGAAGCTGGGGCTGATTTTACATTACTCTCTTGGATGCGGACGTAAGAGGGTTTCCAGGGTTTCTGGCCTGGTTTCCATCGAGAAGGAGGTGGACTGTCACTCAAAGGCAAAACAGAGACACTCTCTGAAGATGCTGCTGGCGCTTTGGATTCTTCACCTTGAACCTTTCTAGGGACAGGCTTGTCTAATTTGGAAATACCACCCTCTTTAGGCTTTGACTTTCGAGTGGATCTCAACTCCTTTCTTTTCCTGGAACGTGGTGGGGTTTCTGAACTAAACCTAGACTTTGATCTTGTTCTTGACCTTGTCCTGTATCTCGATCGAGAACGTGACACTGACCTAGAATGCGTAACAGACCGCCCTGATCGACTACGACTTGACCTCACGGATGACCGGCCCCGCCTTTCAGACCTTGAGCAACTTCTGGAATAGGATCTGCTCCTGGACCTCGAATAAGATCGTGAATCTTTAGAAGAGCTTGATAGGTAACGTCTCCTTTCTGACTCAGATCGATATGATCTGCGGGAGTGACGTGAGGTCGAACGAGAGTAAGAACGAGAGCATGATCGAGAATGTCTCCTTCCAGTAGGGCCTGAGAGTTTTAGCCTTTTACTTGAGGACCCATTCATCTCACCCTCAGACAGGGAGGTATCTTTAGTCTTGTTCTTTTTATGTTTCTTTGAGTGCTTTCGTTTCTTATTTTTCTTCTTGCGTTTGGTTTTCTTTTTTTCTTTTCTGGATTGATACCGACTGGAGTTTACAGAGGCCTCACTTAAGGAATGCTCTTCTGATCTGGACCTAGACCTGGACCTTGGGGTATCACTTCTGTCATCCCATCTGTTTAAACAATAGTTAAAAAAAATTACAGGTAGGACTATTTTGAGGTAGGGCTAAATTACAATTACCCTAGTATTTGGATCATGTTAACAACAGGTAAAACCATGTATTGCACCTCACTACCACCATGGTAAAAAGTAACTATATTGTTTCTATGGTTTTTATAAAAAAAAACAGTAACAGAAATAACAAACTGCTATAGCTTAATAATAATAAATACTGTAATTATATCCAATTACTCTAATAAGTTTAATGTCTACATTAATAAAATAAAAAAATTCAATACGAATATCCCACATTTCTGCCACAGCACTATGGTTACAGTTTGTTACTAAAGTAAATCCACGGTAAATGTTTGAGATTTGTGGATTAAAAAAGCCTTCTAACTGGATCATTGTAGCTCAAACTTTCTCCTGTTTTCCACGTCAGAGTGGTTGAGAATGTCAACATGGTTTCATCTGGCTTTAAAATAGTTTAAATCACGAGGGATTTGATTTGTGGTTTGTATGAGACAACTCTGCACCAAACTGGAACATTTTATTTCACTGGACCTCACAGAGCTGGTAAGTGGTTGCGTGACTGAGATGGTCAGCAAGTAAATGAGCAGCTCTGTTTTGTTTGCTACTTAATGTATCTAATACACAACAGAAATGGCAGCGCTTATAAGTTAGGCAAGTTGCTACTGGCATCAGTGTACCGATCTGCAACATTAATTACTCTTATCGTTTCATAGACCAGCCCTAGTTCCAACTATGTGTTTCATAAAAAACCCATTTCTGGGGTAAAAAACCCACTTTTGGATAACCAGAAATATACTTCTAATATTATCTTGCCACATATAGATATTTCTGATGAAAAATACAGTAGATTCATACTTTCATGCATAACATTACATAATATACCTTTCTCCTTTACTCCATCTCTCCACACTGGGGGGCTGGTAAGCTTTGGTCCTCTGCATTTCCTCTTTCCAGTGTGGGGGAGTCTCACTACTCCCCCGTTCCCCGTCTGATTCTGATCTGGACTTTGACCGCGGGGGTGTATGGTACCTCTGCAAAAAATCAGAAAACAGATAATTAGAATTAGAATTAAAACTACTGATATATATTTAAACATGCTTTTTGTCCGTTGTCCTTGGTACAATGTCATTCTGTGTCAGTTTTTTCTGTAAGTGATATAAATGTAATTCACAGTTGTCATACCATAGTTCCGCGTCCTTTGATCTTGCGTCCAGATTTTGTGACAGATGGTTTGGTGTCATTTACCGCCACGACCATGTCCTGTCCAACCCTATTGTGGGGTGAGGTGATGAGAGAAGTATCAGTTTCAAGACTCTGCATCTATTGATTTAAAATATAGCATCAAAACTGCCCCATGGATTTCAGGGATTAATAAGCAAGAAAACTAAAATATTAATCACTATAGTGCTCTTTGAAACACTTTAAATTGACCCCAGATAATTTCAGATAATTATCTAGTAACTGGAGATGGGGAGGATAGATTCTTGTGATGTTTGAATGCAAAAAGGAACATCTGTTTGTTGAATTATATAAAAGACACTAACGTTTCAATGGTCTCCTCCTGGGAAGGCATGTCTCTGCGGAGCAGGAAACGGTTTTCTGGCACGGGTGGGATCTCTTCTGGTCGAACCACAGGCTTCTCCCTTTTCACATTTTGCTCAGCCTCACCATCATTTTCCTCTGCCATCTCTCCCTCACCAAGACTGTGAATCAGGAAAAAACATATATTTATATTAAACAACCTAAATAAAGGTCAACCTTGTTACACTGGTAGCAATAATTTACCTTCCATGTACTTCTGTTTTAACTGTGTCTCTCTCCTTCTTTGTCTCTTTTCTTTTTCTCTTTGAGTGCTTACTCTTAGAGTTTCTTTTCCTCTTTCGGGATGCACACTTTTTGTCAGACTCTCCTTCGGAGGAGGAATACTGAGATGAAGTCTCTGAGGAACTCTGCGAGTCATCCTCAGAGTGGAACGCTTTCCTCCTTTTGACTTGAAGAACTAAAGAAAGTACATCAAATTTAGCCAGAAAATGAACAGCTGTACTGAACGTACTGAACAGCTGTAATTACACAGAATGTAATTTATTAAACTCTCTTTATCTCTGCTTACATTATCAGAGCATGTCATTTAATTAGTTTATTTTGAACTGGAACTTTCGGTACATGGCATGAAATAAACAACATTTAAGCGACTGGATTATAGCACATCACCTGCCGTCCTTGGTTAGGGGTAAAACTAAACATGGAAAAGTGATGTGTTACTTGATGCTTTGTCATGTCACGCCTGGCTACGACACAGTGTAAGTGTATTAGTATGCAGTGTTTGAAAGCACCCTTCTATTTTTAAATACCATATTGAATCGCACAATGCGGTTTATGTGGAGATTAAAAAATATTCTCCATCAGATACAGACAAGTTCAGACAGCGAAGTGACAGGAATTCAATATGCAGCCAAAATTCCTAGTTGGTCTCTCATTCACAGGAACAAGCTTACCATCATTAGCAGACTTTGTAATCAGCTGTCCACAGTCAATCACTCTGACGTCAGCATAGGGTCTGCTGGCTGAGTCAGTCTTCAGCCCCTCGATTTTCTTTATGACCTCAAAGCCTGAGATGACCAGCCCAAAGACCACATGCACTCTAAATTAGACAAACAATCCTTAGTTACAAGAACTTTGGGGATTTAAGAGAAAAGTTATTTCTAAACTATAAATGAGTATTTTAAAATTATTTTAAAAGCAATTTCCTACAGTATGGCTTGAACTATAACAGTTAAACAAAGTCCACGTATGAACGTACCCATCTAGGTGAGGCGCTGTCTTTGTAGTTCTGTTATGAGGCAAATTACATAATGGAGTCCAGGTCATCCATCAGGTACATGTGGGTGAAAAAAATAAACGGAAGAAAATTTAGTGAAAAAAAAAAAACCCACACACAAACACACACATTCAGTTTTTCATCAAGAAGAAATCTGAGTATCTATTCAAACAGAATTCAAACTTCAGAGTAATTAAAAACCAGCAGTGCTTGCACAATAACATAGGTTGGATGAATAAATACTAATGGTGAACAAGGGGCAGGTCCAACATCTGCCAACATTATGCTGACAAAAACAATTAAACCTGTTTAAAAATATCATAGGGACAACTTCAATTTGAAAACAGTGTGTCCATGGCAGGAAAATACATCCTGTAATGCTAAACTTGAAATTCAACAATAATTGAAAGACATCAGGTTCTCTGTGATGGGAGAACAGGTATTTAATGAGGTAAAAAAAAACATTATATAAAGAAGATAAACAAAAGCCAGTGCTAGCTAAAAGCAACCAGAAATACACAGTCAGGAGAGAGAAGCACAGCCTTGGAGAGACACTTTACCTTGGTAGAGCAGGATGCTAGAGTTTCTGCAAATTTTACACAAAAACGGCAAGAGAAAAATTGTAATACATTTGTAGGCAAAAAGGGAATTTCTTTCTGATGTAAAAGTATTTCTAAATGCACATTGACAAGGGAAAAGGGAGATGAAAATGCACCTGCATCCCACATGAACATGTACACTATGTAGAATCTCCAAAATAAAAAGTGTCAGAATATGCATATATATATTTATATATGGTAAAGAGATTGAAGAGGTCTGTGAAAGTTAGACAACGTGAGTGTGAATGGCAAAAGGAATATCACTAGTGGTCTTTAAAAATTCTATTGAGATGTCTTCTCAATAAATTTTAAACAATATAAGTATGAGAGAATTACAGTTGAGACAAAATTAGAAGCCCAGATGCTAATTGTGTTTTTGGGCAAGCTCTTATAACAGATACAGGCTCTTTAAATGCACATTATTTAAGTTGCGCCACAGTCCAAAGGCTATGACTGAGCTCTAGGGGAATACGTAATCAATACATATTGCATGTGTCATTTAATAGTGACCGATCAGTCATATTAAATGGTAAGCAAAAGGTCTGGTGATAAATGGTTGATTCTTTACACACATACACCCTCTGTGAGTCTTACACCAGAATAAATACTACTTACATGAAAAACTGGGACCCATTTGTGTCTTTACCACGGTTGGCCATCGACAAGAGGAAGGCTCTGTCATGTTTGAGAGTAAAGTTCTCATCTGTTGAAAAGAGATACCGACAAAGAAGGACACTGAGTGCTTGTCGACTGCTTCAAAACATTGTGTTAAGGAGAAGGACTGCAGCGGGAAAAGAGATGTTCATGAAGACCTGTCATCAGTGATGCTTCTATCCTGCTTCTGAACTTTGAGTGTTTCTTATGCTCCTTTGTGTGAAAACAAAGATTTTCTATTCTGAGGGCCACTAAAACAACTACAGTTTACATTAAAACTGTTTATGCCGACTTATTTCTAAAATGGAGTTCACCCAAAACTGAAAACATCTTTTTACACATTCTCATGACATTCCAAACCAGTTGATTCACTTCCTTCTGTAGAGACCATGACAAGATTTTTTTTTTTTTGAATCAAATACAGTTCTATTCGATGCAACTGCTGGAGCTTTTAAGCTTAAAAAAAGATGCAAAAGCTCTATAAAAGTTTAATAAAAAAATAGTGCTGTCAAATCCATTAATCGACTCTAAAAGTGTGTGTATGTGCACGTATATATATATATACACACACATATTTAATATATACAAATAAAATAATATATACACACATATAAACAAAAAAATATATAAATAAATAACAAAATATATTAACAAAAACTTGTTTAGAATCGATTAATTGATTTGACAGCACTTAAAAAGTATTAGCCTGGTTCAACCAGACTCTAGTTCATTTCATTTCCACATAGATACATTTCCACGTAGTTCTGAAGTGAAATGAAATTGAGCGGAAGTGCGTAGGAGGGCGCAGCCAGGCTAAAAAAGTATTGCAATTGCATAGAAAAGATTGACCTGCACATTATTACAATTTTCTTGTTCTGTTTCACTGAAAAAAAATAAAGTCATGTATATTCTGGAATGACATGAGAGATGTAAAAATGAAAAAATAAATAAATAAAAAAAATAGGTGAACTAATACTTTTCAAGTGTATTGTATTGCATGACAAGCCATCCTGGAACACTTAACAAAGACACAAAATAAAACAATAACAAAAAGAGAAATCAGTCAAACAAATCAATTTCAAGGTCCACATATCCATGACGTCCAGTGTGGACGTTTTTCATGGTTCACATTTGGGATTGGGAATAGGGAATGTTTAGTCTACATTGTGTTACTGCACTGTGTACATCTCTTACCTTCTCATTTTGCAAAAGACCACAATCTCTATAAATAAAAGAATATGTTGAAAATTTTAGGCAAGAAGACTGGACCTTTAAATGAATAAATAGCCCTTAATCTCCATGCTGACTCAAAAAAAGAAGATCACAGAGACAAGATTCTCAGCAACAGCGAAATAAAAAAAACAAAACAAAACAATGGCTGGTAATTCATACACAGAACTAAGATGCCCATTCAAAAGTCATGCAAAAGATGTTAAAACAATCAAATTAAGGCACCTTGCTGAGGTTACTGAGTGCTTGATAAAGAACAGGACGTATCTGAAGACTGCTTACCTTCAAAGAAACCGCCATATATAGATTCTCCTCCTCTTCCATTGCCTAAGCAAAGAAAAGCACATTCATTTATAAGCACACAGACAATTGAGTACAACCAACCATCTCCATATATCTGAGTCAGTTATGAGTATGGCTTCACATACCCTCTGTGAAATCACCCCCCTGGATCATGAAGTTCTTTACAACTCTATGGAAAGTTGAGCCTTTATAGCATAATTTTTTTCTTGTAGTTTTGCCACTGCCTTTCTCGCCTGCAAGCAAAGCAAAGAGTTACATCCTTTCTGATTACTTTTATATAACAGACCTGGTGTGCGCAGCTCAGAAATGTACCGGCCATAAATTAAAAAAAGACCATGATTTCACAGATTAAAAGTGGACATACTTAAATTAATACTAATACTGTTAAGTAAATTGAAAAACTGGAATCTGTTCTAAAGCATACATATTACATAGACAGCAAAAGGTTAATCCAATATCTGATCAGCATGGAAGAGATTCCGATAAAAGCAAAATGAATACGGGTGGGTGAGGGTGTGGGTGACATGGGGATTGGTATATGCAATAAAACAGTCAGCTGAAGGCATGAGTCTCTCATTTCAATCTCAGCTGGTGAGAAAAAAAGATCCCAGCATTGACCCATGGCGTTACCAACTTGAATTTATGACCAAACCATCTCAATGCAGACTAACGCAGCTTCTGTATTCTAGGAACAGGCTGTAAATACAGCTTTGGTTGTTTTACAGCCAGGACTTAGTCACCTTATATAGGTTTATTTTTGTCCTATATCCCCATAAGCTTATGCTTGTGTACATGGACATGAATTGATATTGGAACTCTTTACATGTTTAAAGACCCAGTCTAGATAAAATAACTTGCTGTAGCATGTAGTATACGTACCAGTGCACAGCCAAAGAAAATTTTTGCTTGTCTTGGGACAAACATCCGAGAACAGTTGAAAGACAATTCGTCCAACTAGAAGAAAGCAGAAGGAAACGTTATACTCATGGATCAGAAATGAGAAAACATTTTTTCGAAACTAGAATGATGAGAAAAATGAGAAAACAGAAATGTTTTAAGCTTGCTTATATATATATATATATATAAAGATTAGTTAGATTAATGTGACTATAACGGCAATTCAATTTATTAGCTATCATTTTTAGGTTGATTTCAGTGTGGCAAACGGCAACACCTCCTTCATATCCAAATTATGGCTGTCAAATGATTAATCGCGATTAATCGCATCCAAAATAAAAGTTTGTGTTTACATAATATATGTGGGTGCACTG
>JAOTRC010000016.1:10429756-10449126 GCA_027497675.1 Cyprinella lutrensis | reverse complement strand
TCCTCCAGTGCTCTCTTGACACTAACGTGGTCCTGATGCATAAACGCCTATCCTGGCTCACAGTTGACGACAAAATCAAACTACGATTAATTTTAATATTGTGGAATGCAGTTTTTATGAAACAGCCACAGTTTCTTTCTGAGCAGCTTGTTTTTGTAGGAAGTGGACACCTATATATGCCACTAGGCAGGCATTAGGTGGTGACATAAAACTTCCGCTTCCCAGGACAAATTCTTTGAAACGCACATCACTTTACAGAGCAATATCTATTTGGAATCGACTCTCTGTCTCATCACGCAGTATTCAGAACAAATATAAATTTAAGAGGACAGCAACCCAGGAATTGCTGCAAATGACCTTGTGAAAGCTGGAAAGTGTCATGTTCTTTTTCTTGGTAATGTTTTGTAATTGCAATGTTTGAATTTTTTGATTGGAATTTGTGTTGTTATTGCTTTGTATAATTTTTATGTTGTGAATATTTCAAAGAGGACACCAGGAAGATTAGCCGGCATTAAATGGGCCGCTAATGGGGATCCTAATAAAAATGAAGAATGAAATGAATGAACTTAAGCTACGTGAACCCTTTGGAATGCCGTGCGTGCCAAGCATCCTCTTCATGAATCCCAGGGAATCCCGGGGATCCCAGATAAGCAGGAAATAAGGCGGCCAGAAGTGCAGGGCGGCACAAGTACATAAGCACTCATAAGGAATACAGAGCGGTGCCGCTGGTCCGTATAAGCATGTAGCATGTTAACCCAATATAGCGCAGCTCAACCAGGAGAGCTAAATCACGTGAGAGTAGCCTGCATACGATCAGATCTGGACAGAACCTACACTCACTTATACTGACAGGAGTTTATCCTGCAGGGTGGGAACTTCCAGTTTATAGAACCTAAAATAGGATGGACAGGGAGGCCCAGCCCACCGCCACACATATGTCATGAATAGAAATTCTTCTGGACCATTACCAAGATGAGGCCATGCCTCTAGTGGAATCAGCCCTGCCGCCTTAATGGCATTGCAGACCTTTCGATACATAGGTAGTTGCAATAGCGTCCACAATCCATTTGGACAGACTTTGTTTCGAGGCGGTGAGACCTTTGGTGCGTCCACCAAATTGAACAAAAAACTGCTCCGAGCGCTTGAAAGGGGCGGAGCACGTAATGTAAGCCCTCAGCGCCCTGACTGGGCAGAGGAGATTGACATCGCTCTCGCTATTGGATGCTGGCAGAGCTGATAAATAACCTGCGTTCTGAATGAAGTGTCAATCTTTTGACTAGGAAGCTTAATTCCTAGTCAAATTAGATCATTCTAATTTGACTAGGAATTAAGCTTAAAAGAATTAAAAGCAGTTTTATGATCTTAGTTTTACATATCACTTGTGATAGTATTTTCATTATGGCTAGATATGCAGTCCACCAATGACATTAGATCGACAGGACTGGAAATGCCCATGAGCGACCTTACAGAGACCAGTGAGTCTGGCTGGGGCTTATTCAACTCATTTCCAGGAGTGGACAGTTTCCTTCTGAATTATAGGTTTTCTAAACAATTAAAACTGTAATTAAAACTCATAGAATGTTTTATGAAAGCTTCTCCTCCTCAGCACTTACTCAAGGCTTTATATGCTTCTCCCAAACCCAATAGGCCAGAGATGGGCAACTTCAGTCCTGGAGGGCCACTGTCCTACGGAGTTTAGCTTCAACCCTAATCAAACACACCTAAACAAGCCAATCAAGGTCTTCAGGATTACTAGAAAGTTACAGGAAGGTGATTTTTCTTCAGGGTTGGAGCTAAACTCTGTAGGACAGTGGCCAACTGGCCATAAAGGAAGTTGCCCATCCCTGCAATAGGCTATGTCATGACAAAATACATTTCTTTCTTTTTTGCAAAGTCCTGTTCCTGGTTTTGGTCTTTGTATTGTTTTCAGTTTATCAGCAATAACAATCAATCTATCAAAAAAATAAACTTACTCATACTGTCAACAATTATTTATATTTAACACATTATTACAACTACACCATTATTCATATTTAACAAACAGTCGATTTTCCTGTCCCTATAATCAACATAATGCAGGGAAAACTGTAATATGAACTGAGAAGAAGTATCAATTTATGAATCAAACTCACTAAGAAAGTCAACGGTTTCTTTTCAAGGCATAATTTTATTATATCCATTGATGAGGTTACAGAAAAATCATATAAAATCTTGTTGCCAATCGCACGCTAACGCTCCTTTGAAATGAATGGGATCATGTTGCTTTGTCACTGGCGGAGTGATGGGGCTTCAGTAACCTCATCAAAACTAAAGCTACCTCTTTGAAGCTTTCTACATTATTTTTAAGTTGTAACACGCATTTAAATGAACAGACAATATAACTTGTAGATCCCATTTCATTCTGTTATACAGCAGTGCACATTGTTTTTGGTCAGTTTAATGAAATAACAAAATTATGAAATGCTTGTTTCACACTGCAAGTGTGAAGGAGACAATAGCTGCAGCAAAAACCCCCAAGGCATCACCTGACTGACAATCCTGCTGATCACTTTCTTTATTCCACTCCGCTCATGTTAAAGTCCCCCCAAGTCAACACCAATGCTGATTTTCTCCTTAAAACTGCAGTGAACCAAAGACAGTCTCAAAAATACAGTGTTTCTCATGTCACAAACTACCTTGTAACCAATCACGTCGACGAGTGGATGTCTGAGCTGAGCTTGGTGGGGCTCATTTGCATATTCATAGAATCCCATATACTAAATGAGGCAAGAGTGTAGAATTATTTTAAGGCATAAAGATTTTTTTCAAGGAAAAAACATTTAAATATGTAATTTTGGTGATCAAAGGTTGGCATTAAATGCCCAATATGTAGTTTTTCGAAATCATGTTCATGGATGAGATTATTACTGTTACTGTAGTATGAAGCAGAGCTGAAGCGATTTCTAATGAGAGACAATGCGAGACATTGCTTGAGAGCAGCGGAATTATTTTTATGCTGCAGGCACTGCTTCCGCTTCTTCAGGTCAAGCATATGTGGGGTAACGCAGCGCTCTTTTATTATTTACATTTGTCTATGAAAAATTGTTATAATGTTACTCATACAATATTACACTTGTTACACACTGATGTAAGTATCGATATTACAATATCATCTAAATTGCATGCAATTCATTTTAAAACATATTGCATGACAGAGAAAAGGCTGCATTAATGTTACAAAAAAAAACAAAAAAACCCACTGATTGTTATGTTAGCCACTTGACAAAATAGTGGGTAACACTTTATTTGAAGGGGTGTTCATAAGACTGACATGACACTGTCATAAACATGTCATAACAAAGACATTTCTGTCTGTGTTAATATCTAGTTGTCATTATCAAGACATTTTAAAGAATGTCAACTCTGCATTAAAAGTGTCATAATTTACCGAATGACACTTAATGACAACAGTAATAAACATTCATAAAGACTACTTCATGTTCATGACAGGTGTTATGTCATGTTTATGACAGTGCCATGTCAGTCTTATGCACACCCCTTCAAATAAAGTGTTACCCAGAATTTTCATTTCGGGTGAACTAACTGAAGTTAGTATTTTAGCAGTTAAAGCTGTACAAATTCTGTTAAAAGCAATGGAATAAGAGTAAAAAAGAAAAAAATTTATTTGTAGTTTATATCTCACAATTTTGGAAGAAACACCATTTTTAAATTCAAACTCGATATTCTGTCTTTTTTCCTTAGAATTGCAAGTTCATATCCCACAATTTTTCAGAATTGTGATATAAATTTGTAAGTTATTAAATCAGAATTGTTAAATATAAACTCTCAACTCCAAGAAAAGAGTTAAGATAAAATTGTTATAGGTTTAAATATTATTTCATGCTGTAACTGTAGGGCTAATACATAATTCAAGGTTTAATAGTGGGGTAATCGCAGGTTTCATCAGTTCAGTCTGTGCGCTTAATGGCTTGCAACAGCATCAAAGATCATCTTCAGTTACGGTATTCTATAAAAACATTTTTCTGACACATTTTTTGGTGACGCTTCCTTTTACAGTCCTGCTAACCATGTACTTATTATGTACTTATTACAGTAATTATAATTACTAGATAATAACACTAACCCTAAACCTACCCCTAAAACCTACCCCATAACCCATGTACTTTTATATTAGCCAGTACTTTCTAGGTAAGTACATTAGGTAACACTTTATAGTCAATCTGTAGATGTCTGCAGACATTCAGTAGAGAAATGATACTGATACTCTGTTGATACTCTGTAGAACATCTACAAATTGACTATCCAAATAAAGTGTTACCGTACATTGTACTGTAAAAGGAAGCGTTGACCATTTTTGTGACACTGTGATGTCAGCTCCCAAATGGTCTATAAGGCATTTCTTTTTCTCCGGTGAATAAAATAGGCAATATACAAAATAGCAATAATAATAATTACAGCTAAGAGACTGCCAACACATATGGAAATGGTCGTCGTCTGGTCCAGTCCTTGGTCTTCTTGTTTATGTTTGTTTTCTTTTCCTGCTGTTGATTATGGAACCAAAGTTCAAAGAGAGAGAGAGAAAAAATAATTACTGCACAGATATGAAGACAACATAACTATCTGTTATTTATGTAAAGTAGCACTGAGTCTGGAACATCACCAGTTAACTTTTTTAATTAATAACTATATGGTTTTGTTTCACAGACATGGCTTAGATTAAGCCAGGATTAGGCCTAGGTTCAATGGGGGCATTTAAGTTGCTTTTATAAACGTGCCTTAGAAACAATACTGGTGTGTATCTTGAGACAAAACAATGGCTTTGATATATTTTAAGATATGCAAGTGCAAGTTGCTTTCAATTAAAACAGCTCAAACATGCATTTTAGTCTGAGACTAGACTTAACCTGTCTGTGAAACCAGGAGGGTATATATATACATATAAATATTAATCAAGCAGTTTCACGCACCCTTGATGATCAGTACAACATTCGTCTGTTCGTTTGAGGGTGTGATGAGGCAGTTAAATTCTCCAGTATCAGAGTAATTGAGATTGTTGAGTTTGATGGAGAAGTTTCTTTTCCCATACTCCAATGGAAACGTTTCAACTCTATTCCTGTAACGAGGGCCCTGGAACTCCAGTGAATCTTCACCCTTGACTATATCATACACAATCTCGCTGTCATTCTGTCTCCAGCTTACATCGATGTCTTGAAGTTTATAATGTTTACTGGAAGAACATGGCAGGAGAACAGAACCACCAATAACACCCTCTCTATATACTGTTTCCTGCAGAGACACTGAAATTACAATTACATTAACTGTAAACACAGTCTGACATTTATACATGTAGCATGATTCAAAGTTTAGATGCTTACCTTTGTTAATCAGCACTGCAAACACAAAGATGAAGCGACAACTGAAAAGAAACAGAAAAAAAACCTAGGTACTTAATTTCATCTCAACCAGTACATCATGACATTGTCAACAGGCATGTCTGTGCTGATCAGAGTAGAACTGATCTCGCCGCTTAGAGAAGCTCTCTACCTTGCTGTGATGTAATCTTGCGCAGACTTGCGCGATGTAAGACTTGCGCAGGCAGTGTTTCCGCGACATTCATTCTGCCGTGGCGGACCGCCACACTTAAAATCATCCCGCCACTTCTCAGTGAGGTCTGATATTTTGCATAGTATTATGTTTTTTTGTTAAGCCTTTTGATAGCTTTCAATTAGTAATTATCAGTAATGATGAAATCACTGTAATGTTGGTTTGGTTGATAGTTTATTAATAATTTTAGGTGTTATATCAATCATTTAGTTGTTGTTGTAAAATACACATTAATACACAGAATGATCACTAATCTGTGTGTGCATTTTACTTTAGAACCAAGCAAGTTGACTCATGAAACCATTTGTTTATTATATCGCAATTGCAATATTGACCTCAATAATAATCGCAATATGACATTTTCCCCAAAGCGTGCAGCCCAACTAAGCATAAATAGATATAATCAATTCGTTCGTATTGCTTCAAGAGCATCATTCTGCGCACAGGATGCGCATGATTGCTTTAATGCTCGTAGTGGAGCCTTTCATATTACAATACTTAGGGGAGACAAAGGGGGCGTGGTCTACGGGAATATCGCTCGTGGGTCACGCCCCTCCCCCTCCCGCTGGGGAAATGGGCTTGCCAACAAACACAGCTAGAAAAATTCCTAGAGGAAACACTGCGCGCAGGCAAAGATTTTGTTTACCAGCTACACAAACTAAAAGCATGATGGGAAGTGTTTTGCTGCAGATAAAACTTAACGCATATCAGCCTAGAATAATACTTAGGTTTGGTTTAGTCAAACATGCAAGTCTTTTAACTCTAATTTGCCTGCTCGTCTTCATTCAAGGTAAAGTGTTTGGAATTTCAAATGGGCCGAATGCTAAAGTTCGAGACTTTCTAATGACTTTTTAAGAAAGAAATGTTGTATTTCACATTCAGTGTGGACAAATTGCTTATCACAGAAATTACACTATTTTAAAGTAACAAAATACTTCATTCACATCACTAAATCTTGACACAATTATTACATTGTGATGTAGAAAGTTAAAGTGAAATCATTGGGGTAACATGCCCCCCATAATTATAATAATTTGTGGAGTTATTTCAAAATAATCTTCATTATTATCATTATGAGCAGTAGGCTATGTTGCTATTATAACAATCTTCCTCTAGGATTAAACATATGTATAAATAAACATTAAATGGGATTCAGATTAACTGGATTTAATTTGCAAATTGTCACTAAATCATAAATTAACAACTGTTTTCATCCATTACCCTTAATAATATACTGGATGTTGCATAATTACCTAAGTTGCATGCTAAACTCTAAATATGATTTAGCAGTAACTAGGGTGTTCTTGTTCTGAAGGGTGAATCTTCACCCATCTTACCCTGGTAAAAGAAGTAATATCTTGAATGCACTGTAAAACAAGGCCAGTCAAATAAATGTAAATGCACGCACTGAGACACCATAAAGAAATACAACATGCTAATGCTAATGGCACGTAAACTATCGCGGCTAAAGTGGATGTGTGGGAGGTAACTATAGCTCATATAGAATTTCATTTAAAACCATAAACATACCCCATGATCAAGGTGCCGCGATACAACTCCTATATGTTAAACATTATATTTCTAAAAAACTTTGACAGAAAACATAAAGTATCGCGACTCTGAACATTTTCCAGGTTTCCGGGTTCTCTCTGAACTCTGAGCGGAAGTTGTCATAGACATGTTCTGCAGTAAATATTATTTGTGTCCACTTTTTTTTTTTTACTCCAACAGCAAACAATTAATAAATCACGATAAAGTTTACGCTATGTACAAAAAGAGAAAAAAAATATATATGGATAGGCAGATTTAGAAATTTACCACCACTCTCGTGGGTTCCTAGCGTGCCGCACCAGCCCTGAAAAGTGAAGCCAAAACGTCTCGATCGCCCCCCTGGGACCGGACCTAGTATAGCTCATAACCCCCGCCTCCCATGTTATTCAAGGGGACGCGAGACCAACTAAACTGTGAATTACACTTTACATATCCTTTTCCCAAAGATAGTTTCTGTCATTTACTGTAGTTTCCATCACGTTGATGTAATTTCAAGTGTTCGTTTTTAAAATAAGTTTGTTTTTAGTTAGTTATATGATGATAAAATAATGGTGCTCTGACATCATGATTGACAGCTGTGATTGACAGGTTCTCTGTGCGAGGTAATCACTGAAGCACCAACAGACTTTTTTTTATTAATGTTGATTTTGTGGTTAGTAGTTGTATTATTTTAAGTTGTAATTGTTGTAGTTGTAGTTGTAATCGTATTTTAACAAGGTTCTGCAATCAGCAGACATCATTGGAGAAGAACGAAGCAGACAGAGGCCACTTAATGAAAGTGCGGGGCGTGTGCTTGCGTTTGATTCACCGAGAATGAGGGCGCGGCCTTGATTTCGCAGCCCTTACTTCCTGCTTACAACTGCGCATGACTGGTCCCGAAACACGCAAGCGCGCAGACTCAAGTTCAAGATGTCAGCGTCATATCGAGACACTGGCGGCTTTAGTTCTCTCTGATGGAAAAGAGCGAAGAGGCGTCGTCCATCATTTTTTACAGTCTATAATTCTAATAAAGAGGTTGAAAGTGATGCACCTCAAACCATCAGATTCATGAAAAGCGAAGCAACTCTCAACTCTTGTATTGACCAGAACTGAATGTTCCTCCACAAGTATTTTATTCTGCTACTGCTAAAGGACCAAACGTTACGTATTCTTGCCTTAATGACTATATTTATATTTTGTACCCTTTATGATTGCTACTTTTAAGCAAAGTGCTTTACTAGACAGTGTGTAAAGTGTCCTATATATAAATAACTTTGCCTTGTCTTTCCACTTTATGAATTACATACAGTTTTTACAGTTTTCTGAAGCAAAATACACTGTACTGTTGTATTCTTGCCTTATGCACTGCATTCTTATTGAGAGAAAGAGATCTTGAAAAAAGTACATTTCTGGTTAAAAGACAAGTGAGTCTACCAATATGTTGCTGCCTTAACAATTATGTAAAAATTTGAACTTGAAAATAATTCTGTTTGTGCGAACAGATTTTAATGTATTTCAATAATCTCACGTATAAACAGAGGAAACGATGAACATGGTTTCATTGTATTTGCATGATCTTATGATTTTCAAGACCCAATAAAGTGTTTTCATGAAATAATTTACCTGTTTGAATCGTTTGGATATTTATAATACCAAATATTTAGCATTTACATATTTATTTGGATGATGCTTTTATCCAAAGTGTGGAAGCAGAAATGTGATTTCAGGTTTAAAGAAACCACAAAAACAAAACACAGCACATCATTGCTCATCATCGCCATAGTAACTCACGCTCCATGGCTAACCTGGTCCGGGGCAGGTTATGTACCAGGTAAGAGGTTGCAAACTGAACTTGGACCAATCAGCTGTGAGCAAAGTGACACATGCCTGATATATGCCAATAATCTCTCCACCTGTTTCTACTCCAAATTAAAGGTCACTACAGCAAATGATTTTAAAGAAAAATCATCTGTCTTTTAGTAGCCTATAATGCTTATGTAGAATAATAATTTTGTATGATGTAGATATTATTTATGTAATTTTTTCTTTCATTTTTCTTGTAATAATTCATGTGACTAAACATTAATATCAGTTGGTGTTTTTAGGGTTGTAATATATGTATCAGAACATTGGGTGGCAGTATAAAACTATAGTGTCTTACAAGCTGAGGGAGCTGTGTACATTTTATGAGGTTAGATGATTGTCAACCGTGCTTTTCAAAAATCTGTGTTTAATTAAAGTAAAAGTTAAGATTAGGTAAAGATCAAAGACAAAAAGTTCAGATACTAGTATTCAGCTATGTTCAGCTAGTATTGCTATTTTGATTGGGAAAACTGCATTTTCATGTAGGTTTCATATCCTCTCTTTTGATTCTTTTAACATATGACCTGTTGCGTGTAAATAAGACCTGCTGTTGACTTTATATGATAATGAGGTTTAATGTTAAAACTCTTCAGCTCTTAAGCTGAGATCTGGGACTTTTATGAGTGTAATTTCAGCTTTATGACCTTTTATCACTTCTGTTGGGTCGATCCTCTTAGGCTATGATCTATTTACGGAGATTAGGAAAGTCTTTTGAGTGATGCTGGTTTTTAGAGTGGCAATACAGACCAAGAAAAATGGCGTAGGTCACTGAGTAATGCTGGACATAAAAACAGTGCAGGCATTACACTTCCAAGTACCAGGCAATGGTGTACTGAAAGCTTGGCAGTATACAGTCACCTTCAGTCCAACAGATTAGTGCAGATGTTTGGTTTGACCCAAACCACTCTCTACTGCACTGATCCATTTCATTTCTGTGTTAAACAAGCATGAGAGGATCAGTCCTGGTGTTCTGATTCTGTTGTTGGCGCGTACAGGTCTGGTTTGAGGGCGTTCAAAATGCAGTTCAAAATGCAAAGTACAAATTTATATACTTTCTGTAAATGTTATTTTCTCTGATGCTCTTACACACACACAGACGCACACTCAATGTCTATTGGCTATTACTATGCTGTTTTGTAATGCTAATATTTATGAAATTAAAACTATTCTATTTGAGGGCAAGTTTGTTTGAACCTATTTTCATTTTAGGCCTAAGGTTTTGTGCATCTAGCACATTGTTGGGTGTGGAAGGTTACCAATGTGATTGCTTTACTTGTAAATTAAATTAATGCTTTCCAATTACTGAATTCAAAAATACTTTTTTTCCAATTTTTTTTTTTTATTTAAATTTTTGGTAATGCTGTCATGTAGGTCTTAAATTTCAATGTTTATGGTCTTAAAATGTCTTAAAAAGGTCATAAATTTGACTTACTGAAACCTGCAGGAACCCTGTCTCCGGTTACTGGTTACCAGAGAACACGTCAGCAGCGTCTTACGTCACCAGCGTCACTGCGGACTCATGAACGATAACCTGGAAGAGAATACAATGTTTAATAAAGTCATAGTTTTTGTAATTTTTGGACCAAAATGTATTTTCGATGCTTCAAAACATTCTTACTGATCCACTGACGTCACATGGACTACTTTGATGATGTCTTTATTATCTACCATACATACATTTTTAATGGACGGACAGAAAGCTCTTGGACTAAATCTAAAATATCTTAAATGATAGGTGAACTAACACTTTAAGTTGCATTAGTCTTTTCTTCCCTATTGAAATATAAATCTGAGTCAAACTGCTTCTCAAATGAAAAAATGTAGGGTGGGATTTGATTTTGTCCATCAGGATTTGATTGGATGGTTGTTGCTTGCTATTGCTGTGATGTCATGATGTGAGTAACAGTTTGTCCTACCCTCGTGCCAGTAAACATCATCATGTCATTGCATTAGGGCATGTGAATAAAACAAATGTTCAAGGATGAATCATTAATAATAAATAAATGTCCAGTAAAATAAGAATGGACAGTTTTGACTACTGAATAATGTACATTTTAAACACAACATTGCAGGTTAATTTGTCTCTTTTTGTTCAGCCAACAAAAACAAAGACAAAGAGAAACAGTGGTGGGATACCTAATTTAATGATTGTTTTTGAACTAATCAGTTGAGGGAATGATTAAATTACTCACTTGTTTCATTCCTGAATTAATCAGTTTTTTTATTAATTGTTTGAGCAAGCGAGTCATTGATTAAATGTTACACACTCTCTGTATGCATATGATAGGGTACGGTGTGTGAGAAACAAACGTTATTTTAAAAAAAACAAGAATACAAGTAGAGAAAATTTCTGACGCTATTGGTGTCCACTTGCAAGTCAAGTCACTGCAGAGCCAAATTACGTCAAGCTTCACCACTGTGGACTAAATGGTTATGGTTTAGGGACAGGGTTTTTGGGTAGGGTCAGGGTGTTGCTGGACCTTCAAGCTCCCATTACGTCCAGAGAAAGGCAGCTGGACATCAAGCTCTACCTATTGGCTCTGCAGTGAGCAGCCTCTTGCACTTGGCCAATTAAATCTGTGGACCAGAAGTAAAGGTCAGTTCACACTAAAAACGATCCACCAGGACTATAGCTATGGTATCCAGGTTGTTGCTGCATGATGGATTCTGATTGTCTGTCAATGTGTAACACTTTCTTAAAGTAATACCAATCATATTGCTGCCTGAGCCATTATTTATTGTTATGGTCTGGACTTTCCTTTACTCATATAGAATTAGGCCAGTTCACACCACAACTAAACAAGTAAAAGAAAACTATAACTATATATTTTGCACACTGCTGTTATGCTTGAATGCTCACAATCTTAAAACTTAATGGATTCTTCTAGGCTGTCAATGTTTTTTGTCATTCATCTGGTGGGAAAAAAAATCGTTCACAAAGTAATTTAAACGATATTATTTCTCTGTGCCATTATTGTTCCAGTTGTGGTGTGGAATCTGGTATTCTTTCTATCTTCATCGTTATCACTGTACATTTTAGGTGCTAAAATGTTTAGGTGTTAATATGTAGGCCTACACTTTAGATGTTATTATGTACATTTTAGGTCCTAATAAGTACATTTTAGGTGTTAATATTATTAGGTGCTAATATGTAGGCTACATTTTAGGTAATAATATGTACATTTTTAGTGTTAATATGTACATATTAGGTGCTAATAAGTACATTTTAGGTGTTAATATGTACATTTTAGGTGTTAATATGTACATTTTATGTACTAATATGTACATTTTAGGTGTTAATATGTACATTGTAGGTGCTAATATGTACATTTTAGGTGCTAATATGTAAATTTTAGGTGCTAATAAGTACATTTTAGGTGTTAATATGTACATTTTAGGTGCTAATGTGTACATTTTAGGTGCTAATAAGTACATTTTAGGTGTTAATATGTACATTTTAGGTGCTAATATGTACACTTTAAGTGTTAATATGTACATTTAAGGAGCTATGTACATTTTAGGTCCTAATATGTACATTTTAGGTGCCAATTTTAGGTGCCAATATGTACATTTTAAGTGTTAATATGTACATTTCAGGAGCTAATATGTCCATTTTAGGCGCTAAATTACATTGTAGGTACTAATATGTACATTTTAGGTGTAACTATGTACATTTTAGGTGCTAATATGTACCACTAAGGCACCAATATGCAGCCTTTGGGTACAAAAGTGTACCTTTTGAAAAGGTAGAGCCCCAGTGACAGCTTTTGTACCTATTTTTTTCTGAGAGGCGAGAGAGCACAATTCATTTGAATGCAAAAAAAAAAAAAAAAATGTCATTGCTACGTATATGGGAGAAGTTCCTACACAATGTCCCCTTAATGCTAATATTACATTGCATACTTGTGAAACAAACTTTACAATCAAAAATGGCGACTCTTGCAATCTGTCACTACAAGACGTGACATGCTTTGAGATCTTCTCTCTCACCGTCATCTGACAGAGCATATGTTAGCATGCCAATGACAATAACGCCCCTTCAGAAGTAATTCAGATTTGCTGGACTTGAAAAAAAATTATCTGAAATGTCAGTGATTGAGAAACATTTCCCCAATCAGGAAAGTGCCTCCAGATGAGAGGATGAGAGGAAACATTAATATTCTGAGTGGGAAAGAGCTTCTGGTATGCTACGGATCTGGTCCAGCACTGATTTGAAAGATCTTGTTTGGAAACGAAAGGCAAACTCATTTAAAATGTCAACATTTGAATATATAAATACTGAATGCACAGAATGCCATGATGAAAGATTATCAGAATAGCTGCAATATAGAAGAAGTACCCCCCTTTTTAACATTTTGTTATGTTGCAGCTTTGTTAAACTACTTTAAATGACTTTTTTTTTCCACACACATAAATCTACACCACCATAATGGTGAGCCAAAAACTGGTTTGTGACAAATTTAATAACAATTACAAAATGATAGAAAAAAATGCATCCATGCTATTGATTTGTGTCACTATGACGGGTTGATTGGGATATTTTTCCAAAAAAAAAGTGTCGCTATCACCTTGAATTCACCCGATGTATGTCTGTGTGTGTAAGTATGATAGCTAAAATCACCTTTTAGGTATTATTGAAGGGTTTTAGTTATGGCATGTCCTAATTGATGAATACAAACTTAGATATATAGTATTCACATTCACAGAGCCAAAACGGATCACTTAAATAATTGAAAGTTGATTGTACTGGTTCAGCATTACTAATAAGGCCATATATATACATGCCAACTTTGGCCCATTGCATATTAATGGACAAATTCCCTTATTGAATCCCACCAAAGGCATTGCCTGAGGCATCATGCCAAACATGATCAAGTGCAAGAGATATTCATCATTTACAGAAATCAAACCCATGGTGCATTGTTCACAGATTCCATTTTTTTTTTTCCTGGCGGCTGACTTTTAATTTTCTTTTCACTTCCATTTATCTATTGTGCAAACTAATGCATCCAAAGTCTGAAAAATGTGCTGATTATGCTGATTATGTGACAATAAATATGCATGAATAGATATCGTAAAAAAATAAAATATCTTTGTTGTAGTCCAGTTCTTTTCTATGATGTAATAAACAATTTGTCCTTAGATGAAGTACTGTAAGATGATAGGTAATATGCAAAATAATGTATAGTCAGCAAGTCATTATTGCAAAATAAACCCATTTACTGTAGGTAGATAAAAGTGGCTTCTAATGTCCATGAGACTGCATATTATCTCTTACTTACTGCACAGGTCATGGAGTAAGTAAGAAGGAGCGGGCAATGATTTAATTATGGATACTTTAGGCTATGGGGAGCTTCTTGTAGTGCTAAGAACATACAAAGTCAAACATAACGAGACAGTGTAAGCAAAAAAATACACAGAAATAGCCATGTACAGCCACATAAAGGCAGGATGCATGTAAAGAGTATACATACATGTGTATACTAAATAGCACGAGTACTCAAATGCAGCAGCAACATAGGAGGAATTCTCAAGGTAGAATGGTACAAAGCCGTTAATGGTTACGGTAAGCGATTTGAGATGAGTTATAACTAATTAAAGGGATAGTTCACTTTGAAATTTTTTTTATTGATATTTTTAGCTTATCTCAAGGACATCCAATATGTTGGTGTCTTTGTTTTCACAGTATTTTCAATTATGACATTTTTCGGTCAAACCGTTGTTGTCTATCAGTCATATAATGCAGGTTTAGGGGGTCCCGTAAATGTAAGTATGGCCTAAGACACGAAACGAGCGGTTTGTGTGAGAAAACCAAGAGTATTTATATATATTTTTTACCTTTTGTTAACAGCTATGTCGAACTGATCTGAATCAAATGTCCAACTGAATTGAACTGAAACGTTTCCAACGTTACGCCGGAAGTGATCTCTCGCGCATCTATGTCACACATTGTTTACACAGAGATTTCAGCAATTTTAACTTTCACTAAACGATTTCAATAAATAGGTTTAGTGAAAGGTAAAACTCCCGAAATCTCTGTGCAAACAATGCGTGACATAGACGCGCGAGAGATCACTTTCGGCGTAACGTTGGAAATGGTTCAGGGGTGCGTTTCCCGAAAGCATCGTTAGCCAACTATGGTCTCTAGTTGGTCGCAATTTCCATTGAACTCTATTGGTAACGGCGGAACTTGCGACCATAGTTGACTAACGATGCTTTCGGGAAACGCACTCCAGTTCGGTTCAGTTGGACATCTGATTCAGATCAGTACGACGGCTGTTTAAAAGAGGTAAAAACTATATAAATACTGTTTGTTTTCTCACACAAACTGCTTGTTTCGTGTCTTAGGCCATCAATGTGTACTTACATTCACAAGTCATTAAATCATGTTTAATTTTGACTTCTCTGTGCATGCTCTTTGACATGGACCCCTATACCTACATTATATCACTGACAGACAACAACGGTTTGACCGAAAATTGAAAATACTGTGGAAACAAAGACACCTACATCTTGGATGCCCTTGAGGTAAGCTAAAACATATTAAAAATTAATTTCAAATTGAACTATCCCTTTAAGTAGCATTATACATCTTTCTTTCTTAAGTCGAAAAGAAATTAAGGTTTGTGAAGAAAATATTCCAGAATTTTTGTAATGGACTTCACTGCCAACCGTTTCAAGGTCCAAATGAGAGTTTAAGTGCAGCTTCAAAGGGGTTTAAATGACACCAGACGATGAATAAGGGTCTCATCTATGCGCGTTTGTGACGTCACATAATACACAATTATGTTGAACTATAATAACTTTTTTATTTACTTTTGAAATGTCAGATCGTTTCGCTAGATAAGTCCCTTATTCATCGTCTGGTGTCGTTTAAAGCCCTTTGAAGCGGCACTGAAACTCTCATTTGGACCTTGAAACAGTTGGCAGTGAAGTCCATTAAAAAAATTCTGGAATATTTTCATCGAAAACCTTAATTTCTTTTCGACTGAAGAAAGAAAGACATGCACATCTTGGATGACATGGGGGTGAGTAAATTAAGTATTTTTAAAAGTGAACTAATTCTTTAAACCAAAAATTAACCCCTTCTATAATATGAGGCTATAGAAAATGACTGAATTCCCATCTTTGGTTTAAATATTTTTTAAATTTATTATTAATTACTGTCAGATTTAAAATTATGATGAATTTAGAGAACATACCTGATCCATAACTGACATGATGTTTGTCATTTTCTGTGTTGCTGTTCCTCCTTTCTTCCTGAAGATTCTGAGGAGCTGGGTTGAGAAATGATCCAGCTGACCCATAAATTTGGACACCAAAGGGATAGTTGTAATCCTACTGAATTCTGCAGATACCTAATACAATTTTGAAAGGACAAATCATGTTGGGTGCTGATAAACATGTTTAAAAAACATTGAACATTTTATTTATTTATTTTTTACCTTCAATTACAGATGACATACAAAATTACAAATTAACATTTTCATATTTTAGAATTATAAAAACCATCCAAATATCTAATCATTACTGGCATTACTTAGAAAGACTTACCTCTCTCTCAGTAAAGAGTGCTGGCCATCTGTTCCTAAATTCAGCGATGAACGGCATATCTTCTACCACCTCATGCCTCCGGAGCGCAAATGTTTTGTCCATCAGGACCTTGATTGCCTGCTCATTGTTTCTTTTAGTCACCTCAGACAGCAGCGTCATCCTTAGCTTTTCAAGGGTATCTTTTGTTTCACCGTATGGGTAGTCTGGACAGTAATTCACCTCAGCTTTTCTAGGTTTTTTCACTTGGTTGGGACTTCCAGTGGATCCTTTTCGCTTGTGGGAGTTGATGTTTAACTCAGAACATCCTATGTTCCTCAATTTAGTTCTGTAGTTTGCCATCTTATATTTCAAACTTATTTTCCAGCCATAGTAGCCACTCACAGAGCCTTTTTCTTTGAGGCAGGGGTGCTTCTGTACCAAAGCAGCAGCAACATCATCAAGATCTGCACTTGTAGGGTATGCCTTGTACTTTATTATTTCTGAAGCTAAAGCATCCAAAATATCAGACTTCAGCTTGGCATTGGGGCTCAGGACAGTACCATCAGTCTGATAAGCAAGTTGAGCTTTTTGCAGTTGAATCTCAGCATCAAAACTAAACTGTGGTACTGGGAAACATTCAGGCCATGCCTGACTTCTAACTGAGGACACAGATTCTGGAGTTGAAAGTAAAGATGACTGTGAGGAAGATAGTATGTCTGTGTCACAGGATGATACTGAAGAGGTCTCATTTATTTCTGGCACAGATGAAGTATTAGGGATACTTGTAGATGAAGGCAACTGAATGACCTTGAGTGTAGCTCTATCCTGTATGTCTGAAGTAGAAGTGAGGTTGACAAAATCATTAAAGTCTGGATCTTTGAATTGAAGTCGAAAATCTTCAAGAACTCTCAGTTGGGTTTGAATCTCTCTTTTAAGGTCATTCAACGAGTTTGGTATACCAGTTGGGAGATTTAACCTTTCACAATTATTTTCTCCCAAGATCACTAGAAGTTTGGCTGGGGTCCCCATCCTATCACACGTATCTGAAAGAGAGAGGGGGGATGAATATATGAATAGACCAATCCACACTATTGACATTAAAGGGATACTCCACATTTTTGGAAATAGGCTCATTTTACAACTCCCCCAGAGTTAAACAGTTGAATTTTACCGTTTTCGAATGCATTCAGCCAATTTTCTGATATTTACAAAAATATCAGTAACCAGATGGTTTCTGGTCTCATTGACTTCCATAGAAGGAAAAAAATATACTATAGAAGTCAATGAGACCAGAAACTGTCCGGTTACTGATATTCTTCTAAATATCAGAAAATCGGCTGAATGGATTCGAAAACGGTAAAAACTCAAATGTTTAACTGTGGAGGAGTTGTAAAATGAGCCTATTTCCAAAAAAAAGTGGAGTATCCCTTTAAGGGAAAAGGCTTAATAATATGAAAATCTCTCTCTCCATAGACTCCTCTGTGGAGAACGCAGGTGTATTTAGCTCTGCGGATCATAATTGCCCCACTGGAAGAAGAGCGTCTGTGTCGTCATTGGTTCACTTCAGACCTTCAGCTCCTCAGTCGTCTCCTGCTCGTGCTCTTCACTACGGCTCACCCACCCTGTCCAGAAAGAAGATCAGTCCACAAACAGATACTCACGGCCCTCTCAAGGTGGAGACAGTAATGCAAATCACTTCTTTTCCAAGACTCAGTGAGCTGCATACCTAGACGACTTTATTAGGCAAAATGATGCTGACCTGTCCTAGAAAATTGTAAAAAAACATAGAAAGATTTTTTTTTTCACGCATTGTGAGCATATATTTCAGACAAATGGAAAGAAAATATCCCAAATAAAATTGAAAATGTATTTTCTAATGTATGTAATTTGCATCTGTAGATTTCAGTAGCAGTTAACGGTGTTAACACTTATGTACAACGTTTATGTGTACAGTTTTATTCCCATCTATATGTTGAAGGTTATTACTGAGGGATTTGTTCATATATCATTCACTTGATTTTATACAACATTATTTCTAAAAACATTGTTGTTGTTTTTTCCTGGCTGTGTTTTCTGATTCATCCCAAATCCCCTCTGACTCTAATATAAATTACTTTTATATTACTAATTAAAAAATGTGTTCAGATTTCTGTTGTGGAATTGTATGGAAAATAGTGTATATTTAATTATATAATGCCTCATTTGCATATTTTAACATATTACTTTCCTAAGGCTGAAACAGTACACCATATTGCTTGCAACACCAAAGTCAAGGGTTCGATTCCCAGAGAATGCATGAAGCAATAAAATGCGTACCTTTAATGCAACGCAAGTACCTTTGGATAAAAGTGTTATCAAATGCATAAATGTCAATTTTAAAATCATTGTGAGCACTCATTTGCTGCCTTTGTAAAGAGTCACATGGTTTTATTTGATTAGGGTCTTGAGAGTTAAACATTGATATTTCAAGAAGAAAATAAGTTGTTATTTTATGTTAATGATGTTATTCTGTGATTCCCTCAGTGTCAGTTTCAAGAGCCGATTCGATCCAAAGCATCAACAGAAGTTTAGCTGTGATTGAGGTAAGTTTTAATACAGAGACAAATAATATAAAGTAATTAGATAAAGCGATATATTTCAAATCTCAAATCTTCTATCATCGCAAAATGTAAACTGTATTATCACACAGCTCTAATCGGTTAATGTGACTACATAGAAATGTAGAAATTAAGGTATCAAATTCATGCAATTTCTAAATGATATCACTCTTAGAAGAAATGGTTCTAATTAGAACCAGAAATGGTTCCATCCCCCGCTTCATATATGGAACTCCAAAATGG